>JAVFBX010201861.1:0-22800 GCA_034783855.1 Mopalia kennerleyi | reverse complement strand
TTTTTTAAAATGTCCCAACGACAGATTTGAATTGTTTACTTCGTCAGTTTTATGCAGGGGCAAGGACAAAAGAAATACGAACATATTATTCTAAATCCGTGTTGATTAGAAAGCGCGGCTCCTGCAACTTTTAAAGTGTCATACAGGCTTTGACTTCCATTCATTTCTAAACGATGTTCCTGACAAATAAAATGCTTCTTGATTAAAATCCATTTGCACTGCCATCACGTCCGTGTATATGTCTGTCCTTGCAGGCGAGAATGTTTGACAGCGATTTGCATGCATTGTGTGCACTGTTTGACCTATGTTAATTTCAGTGACGTAATTGAATTCTTTTTTTTATAAACTATATTTGCTGAAGAGGGAAATATGTCTTACATTTGTGTTTTCTTGTCCAAATCCTTTTTCATTGCTAACATTTCGCCATATTTAACATTTTTTATATTTCGCCATTACACACGAAAAGTAAATCATTAAATAATCTGTGTTAGTTTTTCCTACTGCATCTCATACATTCAAAACTCCTCCCTGCTAACTATTTAGACTGTTGCGAGCGCGTGTCAGAACACTGATCGGACTGTGCCAAGACCACAGGTTCCATACGCTATGAGTTGAAGTTTTTCAACACCGATTGGTCGACGACAATCACGTATTAAGTAAATAATTTTGTGGATAATAGAATAGAAATATTGTTCAAGCGTCCATTGTCGTCTATTGCGATAGACGACAGTGGCTTGAACATTATTTATTAAATATGCCAGCTGTTTGGAGGATTTGATAGATCCCCTGGGGCCCTTTGTTCCAAAGACGATTAGCTGCTAAGACTAGATTAAATCGTTAATACTGGGTAATAGATAGACCTTCAACACAGAGGATTAAATTTAATAGCGCTTCCAGTAACCGGACCCAAAACAACTGTATCAATAGTGTAAGTTTCGTTCTATTTGTATTTTTATAAAACTGATGACGACGTAAGGAAAGCAGAAATATATCATATACCAGCATGGATTCCTTGTTCGCAGTTTTATTATGATAAATATGTTTGTGCAGTGGAAGGTATTTTAAGGAAATGACCAAACAAAGGGGATTTTGGCATTTCTGCGTGGATACATTATTAAAATATGACAAAGGACTTTTTCTTCTTAATAAATTACCCAGTACATCTGCCCGTCGTCAATTGCATAATTACGTATCTCGACTTGGAACTGCGCGGCCTTTCTAGGTTCATTATTAAAGGAACAGACAAACTTACTTACCACATCATTAACATAGAGAGACAATTACTATCAAGCAGAAATGTTTATTTCTGTTGTTTGTTCATAGTATTTATGAACTCATCACCCATGTATGCGGCCGAGGCTCTCTGGTTACTGCATTGAACAACTTATACTCATTAATTAAATGCACCGGACAAACTAGCCTCGAATGCCGTAGAACTCATATGTGGGTGTTCTGCAAGGTGGCTAGATATCGTGGGCTGTGTTTTTTTATAACGCGAGTTAACGCCAGAAGGGTATTTATTTGTGCGATGGTGGCGCACTTGAATCGGTAAATTTACAAGAACCTTCTTTACATTTTTGACATTCATATATATAGTTAAGGACTCTACCGCTAGTCAGGAGTAAAAAATTTGGATCCTTATCTTTTGTGACTTTTGCTGGTATTTCCAAAGGATGATTGTATTAATATCATATATATTTAGAAAGAGGAGGACTTCCACGATTCTAAATATAATTTCATATTATGATTCATTTTATTTTATAATGTCATTTTTGGAGAAAAACGTCAAATATTTTTTTGTAACTCTTATTTTTCTCAGATGGTTGGAGATTTTTTCTTTAAAATTACATGTCTGTGTAGTTAAGTATTTAAACTAAAAAGCCGTCGTAATTTTTTTCTAAATTCAGGTTAGTTTTTGCACAATTGATAAATATGTATTTAAAAAATCGAATTTAAAAAAATGTTTGCTAAATATCTTCAAAACCAACAAAAAATATTTAAAAAACTGCATGATGTTTTTTTAGATAATGGCTTTAGGATTGTGCGTGCCAAATTGCATAGGTTTAGTCCGAACAGTTTGCGAGAAATAAACGATTTAAACGTTAAAAATCAAGAAAAGTGAACGCGGAGAAAACAGCCTAAACGTGTGTAAATGATTGAACTCCGGGTTGCTTTAAGATGACTCCCAATAAATTTGATAAACCACTTGTTTTTTTATCTGAATGAAAAGGCGAGATAGAGTTTTATCTATTGCATTCATTTTTTTAATACATAATTTTAAAAAATGTCTATAAATGGAAGTTTTAACTCTGAAATTTGAGTGAAGTTGGTATCGAAGATTTCGTTCACGCCTTTGTGAATATCAGTAGGAGTCCTACTAGGGGCGTGAATGTGTGTGAATGTCGATCTGACTCCTCCAATTACCCAAGTTTGGGACTCAAGAGATTCGATTAGGGTTTGAATAACTCAGAAGTTAAACTGTTATTACAATATATGCATATTTACCGAAACGCAAATATTTGACTGACTTTGGTCATGTAGAATCCACTTCGTAAAATTAAATTCCTTTATCATGCATGCATGTATTATAATTTTTAGAATATATATGGCGATAATAAGATCATTTGGTTACATGTCAACGGGTTAATGACATACTTTACTATTACGAGTTTTTGACAGAAGACATTTGCTGGTGGTTTTATATACGGTTTCCCCAGTTCTTGGCATTGTCAAGTAGGAATGTGTAAAGATGATGTGGATGATATGGAAGAAGGAAGCACTTGTAGACGGTCTCCTGGCATATAGAAGTTGATCACACCATCTATAACCCTTTATTGCTGACAATTTCCAGAAACTTGACAAACACATTGACTGGTTCCAGTTTCATTGGTGGTCTCCGGTGAATAGGGCCTAGATATGTGGGGTAGTTTATTATGCGCAGATAGTACCACGAAAACCCTAGATCTTATTTTAACGATGAGATCAGGTAACGTTCACTACACCGGAATAGACAGTGTGTGTGTGAGCAGACCACAGTAGAGGCGATCTAATTTTCTCCATTGTCCTTTCAAAATTGACAGCTTTCCGCTCAACCTGCGGGTTAAAAATGATTTATCATGGAGCCAGCACATAATAAGAGCTTTGTATAATAATATTGAATACAAGGAACACTCAGGAACCTACCTGCCTCTTCCACCAACATAGAGTATCAACCTACTATGATCAAGAAGTATTCAGCGGACTTCAAGTTATCATTTGTTTTCAGACAACCTGTTATAATGTATGTAACTATTTAACGCACATGTATGTACATTAAAATATCAAATATGTTGTATGCGGACCCACCAAATACGTATTCAGCTAAGCTTCGAACGATGAAAACCAAAGCAAAGAAAAACGTTTGCTAATATAAAACGTTCGAGTTTAGTTTCTCTAACAAAATGATTACCTGATTCACCTGAGAGCAGGGTGTACGCGTAGACGATAGAGAACAATCCAATATAACCACGCAATGTCATGCCGGCATTTGAGCTATAGTTTAATCATAATTAAAACAGACAGCTTTTTGCACCAAGGCCAGTAGCAATGGAATTAAACATGTTACCCTGTACGAGTCTCACTTTCCCTGCAGATTGCTGTACCATAGTCCATATATATTGCCGTTTCCAGTTATTACGTTTCTTCTATAAAGAAGAGACAAAAACTATTGAGAGATCCGTCGATTTGAGAATAGATGGATTGATCTGTACCACTAGTTTACCAATTGACAATCATATTTGTCAGGGTACCAGGGTCCAGGAACAACTCCAAAATGACGTTTTTCTCGGTCTCGGTGATAACAAAACATTTTTCGAACATTTCTATCGTTTTCCCACATTGTCACCAGACAGACAATGGAAAGTAATGTTTCTGTACTTATCCATATGGGAAGCAGCAGACAACTTCTTTTTGCCGAATTCACCTATATCGTTTTGTTTATATTTCTTTGTTTTTGTTATATAAGCTTTATTTACATGGGTGCATTAGACGAATAGTTCATATTGATCCCCACTTCAAAACATTACAATACGTTGTAGTGTTTTACAGTGTTTATTTGTTTATTTTCCCTGTTGTTGTTTTTTAAAATATGTTATTAAACTAGTTCGCACGTAAACCAAATTATTACCTATTTTTGTTTTTATTTCGAGTTTTACCTTCGAGAGGCTAGCCTTTGGAAACCCCATGGAAGTAGTTCAAACTAATTTGATTTAACTTTGCCAATTGCAAAACCTGTCGATTTTCATTAATAGAGTTTCTGGCCATTCACAGCCCGGATACGATCCGGACAATCAAATGTCGGGGAGTATCCGTTAGTTATAAAAGTGTTTTTCACAATAACGAAGACAAATTAATATCAAATTTTATTGATTGAAATGTTTATCATAATAAATAAATAGAATTATTAGAATAGACCAATCACTCAATTGGTTTAAAGCCAGACTATTAAAAAACTAGATCTCCCGATTAGGACATATATATAATCTACATCAAGGCGCTAAATCAAGCAAAATAGTTTGTTCTGCGTACCCTCGCATTGCGTAGTAATTGTTCGGTTAATTAACATTGTTTCTCAAAGTAATAATTAACATATATATATTGCGCAAATGAATCGCATAAATAATTTGTAAAGATTTTTATTGCATATAAAGCCTTACTATACGAGGCTTCACATTTAAGTTGAGTTTGTTGTGTTTATGGCTATAACAGCCTGTGACTGATTAGTTTTGAAAATGCACTGACAGTGTCATGTTGACTCCATAGCTGTGCATATAACCAAGAGAATGTACTTCCTTCGGGACAATATGGGGATTAAAGCTTTAGGCTGCCGGCTATTTGGACAAACAGTGAAATATGGGTCTTATTGTTGTATTAATATCACGTGAACAATAGATTGGTACTACCATTATAATACCGTCTATACGTTAGTGTTCTAAACTTACGTCTTAGTGTGGTGATAGTGGATTTGAAACAAAAACATCTCGCTGACAATGGACAATTCCGAATGGTCATTGAAGACCTGTTTGGGAGGGCAAGGTGGGTGTAATTTAACTCAATGTAACTTACGCACATTCTGACCAAAAATAGTCCAAACGAAGCTGAGCACAATGTTTTAATGCAAATGACAATATCTTATTTTGACATGTACAATTTTAGTCTCAGTGGGTTCAGGAGTAAACGACCTAAATATCTTGTTGGAATTCTATGACGAAGCGAAAACATCGTTTTTATCCTAAATCACGCTCACCCGAGGCAATGCACCAAAACACAAACACTTAAGTGTGTAGATAGCAATACAATGTGTGTTTTTAAAGCAGGATGAGTCGAGTTGTCTTCTCTCACAAAGAACACAAATAAGTAAATAAAAATCAATCCGGTATAACAATACGTTAATACGAATGTATTACTAGAAGATGGTTGGTACTAAGCATCTCCCGCTGTTGAAATAAATGCATACACACTGCTGTGGTAGATTTAAAACCTCGAGGATTTATTAAATTTAATGAAGATAGGTCAAGTTAATGAATACTTGTCAAACTACTGCCAGTGTAATTGCCTATCACTTGTTTTAGTGGCATTTAGAAGCAGTAGCAGTGACAACACAATTCTATGGATTTCAACTTCTATGTTTATTATCGAGCAACGTTACAGTGCAGATACTAGCATTGATAAGCTTGAGAAAGGTGCTAGTATCTGCACTGAAACGTTGTCCGATAATAAATATAGAAGTTGAAATCCATAGAATTGTGTTATGTTAATTGACTATCGACAGGAAATCATATCAAAGCTGTATTCATCTTCATCTCCCGAATGTTTTTATTTACAAATTCGAATATATGTAAGTATGTCTAAACAACAGCCATTCTCAAGATGTAAAAAATGATAGTCGCTTCGGAACCGTGGCAGAGTTATGGGAAATTTCCGGTTTACCTTTTTACAGAACAGTGTATCCTTAGTTTATAAATCGAACAAAGTTATCATAATTGGTTGGAATTCAGTTATCAATATTGGTTGGAATTCATACGATTTGTCTTCACTATCTGAACAATTACTAGTCAGCAGTTAGGTCCAACTTTATTTGATATATGATGGGTCGTCGCTTAAGGAAAACATACGCATACCTAGGCTGTTTGGTCCGCGTAAGCACTGGTGTCACATGTATAGATGCTGTGCATTGACAAAATATAGCTTAGAAAGTAAACAGTTTTTCATACTCATAATTTGAGACCAAACCTTAATAAGTCTCCACTCACACTCGCTTGTTAAACCCGTTAACCCTCCCGGTTATCTTGAAATCATACCTTCATCATCGGCACAGATAGAGCAAACTTTTGGAATTATCTATAACTGATTCATCTGAATTGTCTTTTGAGAATTCCTTACACACATCTTTTATAAACAATGTAAACAAGAGGCTATAAATGCTCTACCGTTCCTTTGTCAACAAATGTGAGATGCCTCCCCACTCTTTGATAACAAACTCCCACTGATCTATACGTGGACTGATTTAAGGTTTCATCCCAGTTCTCTACCATAATATGCCAAGAACAGTGTGCAGTAGACAGTTCGTCGTCGTATATAAGCAAAAACAAAACCCCTTGAGTACGACGTTAAACTCCAATCAGACAACTGTTCAAATATCTTTAATAGGTAGGTTACGATATTAGACCTCTGATATCAACTCATCTAAACCACACGCCTAATTCTTTTTTGGGGGGCCGATGTCCTTTTGGAACCTTTAAATCGTCCTTTGTAAATGTTCAATCTTATTCACCATTATTTAAACTAGCAAGTTTGTCAATGTCCCTGTGGTTGTGTTTGGTGACTGGCATGTGTTATCCTTTAAGTTTTATATCATAATTTAACATATGTGCACGCGTGTTGTATACAGGAAAGGTATATGCTCTTCAAATGTAATACTAGCTTAAGCGTAGCATATATAGGATGAATATTTATCACAGAGAAGGACATGCACACGTCACTCGTGATCGGTTATATCGAATCAACATCATCAATAAAATTTAAAAAATAGTGTCCATACTGACAATAACATAAGACATCCGGTTGTCTCCCCTATGTGGGTTATTTTTTATGCACGTATTCCCGGGTATTTCCAGCGCTCGATCATAATGATACCAAGTGAAAGTTGTACGCTTGTCTGTTCGTTCCGAAATCATTACACTACAAGCACCGCCCTGAACAAAGGGGAGCATTGTCTCGTAGGTGTTCTTTAAGACTTGGAGTTGGGACTTTGAGTCTAAGAATGCGGATGTGTGTGCTGTAACACTTCAACTGTACCTCTCGAAAGGGTGAAAGGCGATCAATTTAAAGCACTTTAAGTTGACACAAAACTTAGAACAGATGGGAGTTCATGTGACATTCCTTTAAGCGCTAATCTACGATTCCTTTGATGAAAAGAGGTTTATTTATCACAGAGATTTACCAGCTGTCTGGCAAACTATTGCTATCGATTTCTGATCGCTCTCACTGCCACAGTTCAAACAGGGACAACTTTTTTTATTAGCTCTGCGACTAATGGAAATGTTTTACGTCAGAACAATGTTTATTAAGTAAATGTTTTACCTTTGTATACCTGGTGATGTCTGACAGTTCTTAAAAGAATTGATTCCTTAGTTTTAAGTGACCATTGGATAAATTTACAAGGTTACGAGAAGGGAGAGTTTTTGAACGCATTGCATATGCAGCGTTTAACACATTAGTATTTACTTAAACACTATTTACATAGTGATCGAAGGCCAACGGTTTTTTTTTCTTCATATTCCTTTGCCCAAAAGAAAAAGAACATTCATACTTCATTTGAAGCTTTGTTTTCATTCGGAACATTTGCTGTTCCCAAATAATTGAAGTATGACAAAGAAAACCAACTTTAGAATTTAAAATACGCTGCATCGACATAAATTAAGGACACCAGCGAAGACAAAAGATGCACTCTGTTGTTTCATATCTCACATAGCTTTGTAAAAATCAATGCCTAAATCGGATAAAAACGACTTCAAACTGAAGCGCATGTATACATCATGACTGCTAAATGGATACTTGTTGCAGTGACACAACCTCGTCCATCAGTGTACGGGACTGCACATCCATAATGTCATGCTAGTATAATGACATGTAATGATATAATTCTAATTTATCCAATGAATTGCAATTAATTAGCATGCTTAACTAAACCCTCCGTTCCCACAATAATCTTTATTTCACCCTGGTCTCACCCCCGGACATGAGAGGTATACACTCATTTAAAACACTAGTACTAAATGTAAAGGCAGCCCTGGAGAGGACAGGGGTAATTAATATAGGAATATAGAAACATTTCGTTCTACCAATAGATCCACAGGAGTAAGAAAAGCTGAAAAAAGATTTAGTTCTTCCCATGTAATTATTAGGAAAAATGACTTCGGTAATTAAATCCACATAAAATTCAAGTATGTAAACATTATGATCTTCTGAATTTTATAATCTACCTAAATTTGCCTTGGTTCATAAATCCAGATAAGATTCAGCTATATAAACTTTCGGATGTCCATTCAATGGAAGACGCTTTAAAAACAAAACTAAATAAATCATGTGATCTCCCACGGAATTCGTATAACATGAAGTTATAGCCTTGTATAACAAGGCCTTATAATCCTGTCATAGGGTCATGCACATGTTGATGCCATCTTGGATAGTGACGCCATTCCTGAGCTTGCCGAAGCGCATTTTAGGCGTTTTATAGCAGCAAGGGATTTCCCTCTCGTGTGAAAAACCAAAGGGAAACTCAACAACTTAATTGGTACTATAGTTTTGTCTTCATGGATCACTACTTTCTAAACGTTTATCTTGTTATATTAAATTCGTCTGTGGCAATTTTTTGGCAAACACTTCAAAAGGGATTCCGCATATTTTACGCGTTAGTTTGACAGTTAAATAATTTATCATTGGGACGAAACGTTGACAATACAAACTTACACATGCCCTTAGGTGTTCTGCCAAATTTTATCGAAATGTGCAAATATTACTCTTGGAAAATTTAAACATTCGTTATTGGACCCACTCTTAGTATATTTTACTATAAGTATGTACCACATGCATGGGAGTCTTTAAATGCATATTACTAAAATAAATCTACTCGGTGTGAAAAGGGGTTGTCTATACTACTATGCAAAAAAACTCATCGTCAGTATTGAAAATTGAATCTGATTAACTTTCCAACCCGACGCACATTAGTTCACCGTGTCTGTGTTTAGACCTACTCGCCACAACAAACACCACACATGTAAACTGATATAAGGATTGAGATGGGTATGCTATAATTATCTCAAAGGTGTTTTTTAATTTTTGTAATTATTTATTACGAAACTGTGGCTTAAGTAGCATATTCCTAGCTTGGCAAGGAGCTTTAATCGGTACGTTTTCATTAAACGGAAATGACAATCTATAATGGCTTCTGTGCCTGACACAACGGCGTTTAGTCCGTCGCTTTGTAAGAGCGGATATAATTTTAATAGAGTGAATATGAAACCTGTAAGGGATCACATGAAATTAATTTTACCGCTTACCCACTGTGATATTAAGTTTATTACGGATTGAGATGAGCTCCATACGCATAGTATGTGATGTTAGAGATTTAAGAATGTAGTCGTTTTCTAATTGTTCTCGAAGGAATTGTGCCCGTAGTGTGGTGACTCGGTCCATCAAACTTGCCACTGACTAGTTGTTCTCTAAGGAGTTGAGACAGTAGTGTGCTGGCTCTGTATTGCAAAATCTCCGTCGACTGATCGATATCAAAGACATCGAACCCACAAAATGTTGGCTTTCTCAGGTAAATTTCTTGATGACGGGTGATTCTCTAATAAATGGAACCCACACAATCTGGACTTTTTCGGATAAAGTTACGGTTCTGTCGACTGTTCAATCTCTAAAGATTCCAGCCCACATAGTGTAGGCTTTGTCAGGTGAAGTCCCCGTCAAATCATCGATCTTTAGGTATTTGAGTCCACACAGTGTTGGATTTATCAGGATGAAGTCCCCGTCGATTGATCCGCCTCTAGGGAGGCGATCCCATAGAGTGTTAGCTCTGTCAGGTAAAGTATACATTGACTGGTCTGTTCTGAGGAATTTAGTTCACATTATGTTGGATCTTCCATGTAAATTTCCCTGCACCTTGTCGCTCCCTAAGAAATTGAGCCCACACCGCGTTGGCTCTGTTAGGTAACGATCCGGTCGACTTGTCGTTCTCTAAGAAATCCAACCCACCGGAAAAGTTTCTATGCCCCACCCAGGTAAAAAAAAGTGTCCGCCAATTAAAGCCGACCAATCTTCCCTTTACCAACAGCAAATAACGCAGCTGAACATTGCAAATGCACGGTAACATTATTACCCATTTAGTGACTATGGTTTGGAACTCATTTAAACATCTTGTGTTGATGTTTATTGTGATAGGTGATTGTGGAGGCTAGCAATGTTTCAAATTGGGTATCCTTTGGAGACACGTGGAATCAATCAATTATTCGCCTACACGAACATTAAAATTTGCTTAAGCTATCCACACTTCAACTGACAAACACACACCAATCAACTGCTTCAATTAGCAGACCCTATAGCTTTTACAATTCAATGAAAACACAAAATGATAATGAACTGAGTGGTAATGAGTATAAAAAGACCGCAGTATTGTTTGCAGTCCTTTCCAATTCAATCATATGTACGTCGCCATTGAACTCGCTTATTTGTTAGAAGTGTGTTTGTATAGGAGAGGCGATTGCTTACCGCCTCAAAATCGAAACAATAATCGCATGTACCAAGACATAGTGTAATTTGCCCTGTGTAATGACCCGGCGAAACTGTTTAAAATATGCTAAACTCATAAAGTGTATAAAACAGTTTTGACTACACGTCGACATATGTTTTGAAGATTCTTCCCGTTTACTTCACATAATTCTACAATTCAGCGTAGACCCTACAAGCACATAGACTACTCTTCACATAATACTACAATTCAGCGTAGACCCTACAAACACATGGTTATATTCGTAAATACAGGTTTCCACGATTTAACTATAAACATGTAATCATACTTAAATAACGTAAGATCGATTTTGTTTGGTGTGCATCGATTAGCATTTGGCAGGAACTTAGGTTGACTGATTTTGAACACAGACTGATAAACAACTTTTCTCAGTCCAATGCCATTTTATATTGGCGCTAACGTCCCCCATCTATAGTGCGGGAATATATTGCTCTCTTACATAAACGTTTATTTTGATTTCGTGATATGTTTGTGTTTGGGGGTGAGGTGGGGGTGGGGGTAGCTATCAGACTTTGCGTTCATGTTAGATTGGTAAATGTATACTGCATTTATTACTTAGCAAATAAAGATAGTTCCTGAACATGGAATGTTTAGAACATAATAAGCACACAATTTTAAGCTTTCTGCATGCTTAATATTTGATATTAACGAATGTAGTTAAGCAAATTTACACGAGTTTCTTGGGAGAGAGTTCGGTGTGAGTTATGCTGTCAACCACCGTTGACCATTCGCCAGTTCCATTTCAGCATCTGGTTACCGTTTCTATAGAATATATACACATGTATAATGTGTAAGGAGGAACGCTTGGTAATAGATATGATCAGGTCTTCAATTGTATCTCACTACAAATCATTACAAGCCATGATGTTAGGGTAAAATGACATTTAAATGTTAAAAATAGTCAGTTTTAACTGTAAGTTGAGTATAATAAACAATGTCTGTCTGAGGAAGATGGCATTTTACAGCTTATTTAACATGTCTATTCACCATCAGTCAGATTTTTACATCAGCCCTATATACTTCTATCCGTTTCTTTGATATTAGACCAGTGACAAGTGACTTTACCTATTTATCAGCATTGAATTTGTTCCATATAATATTTTCTATACACTTTGAGACACATAAACACGGTCGCCTCAATACATATTGATTTTTAAAGTGGCTTTGTGATTTTCACCATAATTTATAACGCACTCTAATATATTTTTGTGCATAACGTGATCTCGCCAATAAAGATAGTAACATATTATCAATGTTACTGTGATCTTAACTGATTGTTTTGGCTCTAATCTATTCTTGCGCATAACGTGATCTCAGGGCCCCAAAAATCAGAAAAGACCACAGTACGTTGATAATATCTTTTACTTGTTGAAGCTAAGATGAATTTACCATTTTTTGGTTGTAATGTGTAGGAAAATAATGATATCAAACGCCAGTATCTGATGGTTAACAGGTACTAAGATATGTCCATTTCGCCATTGAAGTTTTCATTGAATTCTGTCCTTTAAACTGAGTCTGTAGGTGTTTCAAAGAGTGGGCTATCTGCTAACTTACTCCCTGCGATATCGGAGTGATCTGGGACCCACGCAAAACAGATTGAAATGCCTTATTATGCTAATATATATATTGATATAGGTTTTATTTTTTCTGTTGGTGTGTCCGTGTGTCCGGATGTCCGGGAAGCTTGTCCGGGCTGTATCTTTGTTTCTATTTCACTTAGGCCTTTGAAACTTGCTTAATGCATTCTTCTATGTACGGAGATGTGCAACGAAGAAAAAAGTCTTGGAATTATGCAAATGTCCCCATTAATTATGCAAATTAGCTCCGTTTGTCTTGGAAGCTTGTCCGGGCTGTATCATGGTTACTATTTAACTTAGGCTTTTGAAATTTGCATAGTTCATTCTTCTATGTATACGCAGATGTGCAACGTAGAAAAAAGTCACGGGATTATGCAAATTTCTGCGTGCTGAAGTGTCCCTCATTAGTTTAATTTTTGGTGCACTGCATGTAATTATGTGTGTTTTGGGTGGACTGCGGAGGTGGGGGCATATTGTTTAGCAATCTCTGATTGTTTTCCTCTTGTTTATTCTGTTAATCGGGTTCGGGCAGATATATATTGTTAAAATATAGCATTTTTTCTTCCCTTGGCAGAAAGGCAAACACAGTTACCTAAGCTGCATAGGCTCAGGACCGAATGGTCACGATTTTGATCCAGGTGAAGGCTGAGATTCCTTCTCTACAGGAAGCTCAAACACAAACAATTACCCCCCACGCATTTTGCTTCACAATATTTAGTTGCAGAATGGAGGCCAAAAACACCCACATTTAAACATTTCAATGAAACAACATTTTTACAACACATTGCCACGGTATCTTATCACATGGTGGAGATAAAGTGAGCGAAACCCAAAATCCTTAGACGTTTTATGGAAGTTCAAGAAAGGTACTATGCAGTACATAAAACGGCGAAGCAAAGATAAAGGAAATTCAAGAATCTATTATCATGATCAGGGAGAGCATTAATACTTTTAGGGGCTGACTAAGCAAATAACTTAGTTCATCATTTACAGTCAGGCTTTTGAAAAAAACGTTCTTGCCACACAGCTCTCTCAAAACTAATTGACGACTGGATGAAAAAAGCTGAAAGTGGAGATGAATGTGGGGCACTTTTTGTGGATCTTAGGAAAACGCTATTCGGTGGACCATACTGTTTGATTAAACAAATTATATAACTGGATTGAAATCTGAATCTCAAAGCACAACTCGGGGTGTTCCTCCGGGATCTATCCTTGGACCGTTATACTCTTTCATGTTTTTTACCTTCCGCTAAAACTCATTTATTTCCAAATAATATCAGACAACTTAATATTTTTTTAATAAATTGTATTATTGTTTTAAATTTTCACATAGTGTGGTATACTTTAATATTACTTTCTTTATTGTCTGGGTGTGGAACACTGTGGTAAGAGTCTTTTGATATTGTCTCTATCTTAAGTGCATTTTCTTATACATGTTGGTTTGTTTTATTAAGGAGCAGAAGTCCTTTCTTGCTGGATACCCTGTCACCTGGGTATCCCTGGAAACACCGTCGTAGACAGCGAAGCAAACAAAGCCCTCAATTAGCCCATTTCTCAATCTAAAATATATTATAAAGATCTTAAGCCCAAAATGTCTACATATATTCTTAATTCTTAATCTTTGGCAGGATGTGTGTTTGACGGACAAGTCCTCAATAAACTTCATGCATACATCCTGCTATTGGTCAGAATTTTTACTTCCATGGAATGTCTCGAAAGGACCAAGAGGTTCTAACGCGATGTCGTATAGGCCAGTCACCTCACACAAAAAATCCTTTCTGATGAACCTAAATCCAAGCCTAAGTGTAACATTTGTGACTGCGTGTACGACATCAAACACATATTGGCCGATTGTGTGGACTGTGAGGCAACAGTACTACACAGTCACCTCTATGAAGGACTTGTTCGACAACATTGCTGACGATGTTGTCATCAAGTTTCTTAAACGAATCGGTGTATATCATATAATCTATTTTTTATGAAATAGTTGTAAATTATCAAAATTGACAGAATTGTAAACACAATATTTACAATTTTAAGATCCAATTTTGCACTATATAATATATTGACATATTTAATATTTTTAACACTTTTGTATGTCCTATTCAGTTAATTTTGATTCTCTTTTTGATGTTTACGATCAAGGGTGCTACGGATTGGAGTTGTCTTTTAAATGTGGATACAAAATAAATAAATTATAATATGTCCACGCCACATCGTAGCTGAAATACCACTGAATGTGGCGTAAAACAAATCAATCAATCTATTTTTTTTTACCTTTTGTTCTTTTGATTCTTTTTTTTTTTTTTCACCTTTGTAATATTTATCGGGTTATAGTTTTTTAATATCTTAATACTGCCTTACAATTGATAATTTGTGAGCTATGTTGTGCCGATACGCGAGCGTGCGAGTGTGTGTGGGCGTGTGCGATGATAGTGCGTATGTGCGAGGGGCTCAATTGGTTTCGTACTAATTGAACATCCTAGTTTAATAAAGTATCAGTATCAAAGCAGTCCTTTTCATCTGGAAATATTCATCAATGGGTTTGCGTTGTTCTGACAATCCGATATAAAGGGATTATACGTACAGTGCATGATACGTGATGATGTATCAGCTCGAGATGTCTCAGGTCGGACTGCAGTATCCATTGAGCGCGAAGAGCAAGATGGATAGGCGGTCTGATCTGAGATAACTCGAGCTGATACAACGACACGTAATACGCACTTAACATATAATCTTTGTATTATATACCTTCACTGTTTATCTTGTTTGAGAGGCATTTAGAAGTTGATGAACTAAACATAACACAAGACTTTATGGATTACAACTTCTGGTTTATTATAGGTGCAACGTTTCAATGTCTTAAAACCGTTTTATTGTTTTACTACCGCAGGTTTAATGTCTGGTGATCACCCTTTACGATTACGAGGTGGATCGCAGTCTAACAATGGGACGAGTGGGAGGTTGGAGATTCAATTGGGGGGGATATTTAGACCTTTATGTGGGCTTATTGATCAGAGAGGTGCAGAACTGGCTTGTCAAAAAATGGGATATCCCAGGTAATAAACTTTTAATTTCGTCCTCGTAGTCCATGTGTTGTGATTAACTGTTATGGTATACGGGTTTTGTTGTCATTCCACCAGTCTTTTCAATGGATCGGTGGGAGGCTGGGATGTTCCTGTTGCCTTGTTGCTCCCAGAGCTGAGGGAAAACAGCCATATATGTGTGGTGTCTAAACTGCATCTTGTGCGTGTCCTGTCTGTGTTCACTCCCAGTGTTGTTGAGGGTCCATGGCCTGCTGTGTTAAGGGCTGCGCGCCGCCTGACTCGGTACAACCGTCCCCTTTTTTCGTTTCCCGAATTCCCCCGGGTCAACTCAGGTGCGACACTTCTTCGTTCGGTGATGTCACACCCGGTGCATCCCCCAGCTACAGATCAGTGTAAGCCAGGGGAAGCACAAGATCATCGTGGCAAACAGCTTTTAAGAAATGCAAACTTCCAATCTGTAATTTAATTTTTTTCTGGTTCCCGAAACAACTATTGTACACAGAACTATACTTATTATTATTCATAGATGAACCTTACACAGATACATTGTTGAACTGTTCTCGTAAAACAGGGGTCCTTGATCTACCGAAACATAAACGTTCTATAAAGGTTTTTGCTATTTATTATCGTAAAGCTGGGTGTAACTATGTTTTTTTCGCGGCAGACGTATACATCTTAATAATATCGTTTGAAATGAGCATTTATACATAACGGTTACACAATAATTTGAAAATAAAAAATTACACTTTTGTCAAAGATTATGTTATGAATTTTTTCTTTCGATTAATATAGCCCTCTGGCTAAAGGCAGTGTGTTTGAAGTATAACAATGCTGTCCTTAATCAGCACTGGAGGAAAATTAAAAGTTCCAACATGAGGGTTGGTTTTGCTACACTGTACAAAATTACATTGTTTTTTTACAGTGAAAAGTGCTGGCAAATTTGTGACCAGTGCTTTTCACTGTAATAATCACAGGCTTAATAGTTCGTATTTTTACACTTGAGATACTGTAATATTACTGTCAATTTAACAGTAATGTGCACTGTGCTGCTGTAATATTACAGAAGAAACCGTCAACAAGTGCCAGGTTTACCACACATCAACTGTAATTTTACTGCGATGGTGTAAATTTACAGTGACTTTAGTGAAATTACAACACATTTTGTAACAATAACATCGAAAACTTCTGTAAAACTGTTTACAGCGCAAAGTACTGTACCATTATACAGTGTTTCAGGCTGTTAATTTACAGACATTTCTTACAGTGTTGCAATTAACATAGTCCGCGTTATTCAAATATTGGACAGTTTTCATTCATTTTATTTGGAAACATAGTATGTATTCCTAAACTAAATCTGCGTACTCAAAAGCTATTTATGAAATTCGCTGGGTTTATTTGTTAGTGAGGAATTGTGTGGATGAATACGTTGGTAAATATAGGCTTCCGGCGAACAAAATGGGAGACTTGATGCAGATTCCTACATCAACATCACGCCCGAGCGTATAGCGAAGATACATATAGACCACAGTAGCTGCTAACTAGAATCTCGCGAGATTTAGACGATCGAGTAAACCTTGTTCACTTCTGCTCTCATCGGATCGCTGTTAATATCTTATATACACATAGACTCGAGTCTAAAAAACCTGACCATACATGTGTATTTAGACATTAATTGCCTTTAAATAATTCCCAGACACATTCCGTAATGACAGGGTTAACTGAGGGCTGTTTTAACCGGAGGCTGAGGTTTACCCAGTCGTATACTCGCTGGTTTGACTGACGGCCGACTCAAACTGACATCTAAATAACTCAACGGGTACTCACTTAATACACCATTAGATGTGACAAGTCTCTTTCAACAACAGCAACAACAACAACGACAATTCAAACTACAACTGGTAGTTTTTCACATTTTAAGATTTAAGATTTTATTTAATCCGCAGGCCCATATCTGGGCATAGAGACATATTAAACATAATACAAATACATTAATACAACACAGGCGGACAGTTTAAACAAAATTAATATTAGTTACAGATTAGTATATAGATCTTATTAGATCAGTACATAATAATATATGTTTATATATATTTCCAAGGAAATAACTTTGGGTTGATTTTAAAAAGTTATTGAACGAATTGTTGAGTTCAGGCGAAAAATAATAATCACAGAAACACTGTTAATCAAACGTTATCGAACACAATGATCTTTGAATAATCAATAAACATCGAGACATCGGGTCAATTACATCCATAGATAATTGAGCACTATATATGTGGCATCATGTGAACATTTATACACTAGTTCAACAAACACAGGTCCTATATCTATTGCAGCTTCTGTCTTTGCTTTGGGTGCTGTCAAAGGCCAAAGCTGTCAATGTTATACTCTTCACGAACGTGTTAACGTATAAATCTTATCAAGATATACACCAACTAGGGAAAAAATATATCAAGCTTGATGACACCTATTTATTTCAATTATACACAGATTATTCTGATAAAAAACGATAAAAAGTGCTTTTATTTTTTTCGGTATTATTTCTTTTTATTTGTCAAGGTACGAATGCTCATTCACACGCATTTTTCCCTTTTCTTTAATACAAAACCTTTATTTGTGTTAACACGGGTGTTAAAAAAACAACAACAATAAACACATTTCGTGCAGAAAGTCGAATACAATTAAAGCGTCTTTTTATTTTGGTTAACTATTCAAGTGTTATTTATAAAGACCTTGTTGGACAATCTGTCTTTTGTGTAGAGATTGTTAGGTAGAAAACCGCTCTAAATAGCTCTCTTTCAGACGAAACAAAGGACCACTTTCACAGGCCCGCGGCCGTGGCTTAGTGGTTAGCAAGCGCACTTACTAATCCTACTTAGATGTACCGTTCAAAAGATCCAGTCCGTCTGTCGATTAACAGGTAGGCCTATAATATGAGTGAGTCCAACGATGTGGCTCCGGCAATCGCGGGGGTAGTTTTTACAAGGTTTCCTCCCGGTTTTTCACCGTAATTAGAAAAGGACAAGTGTGAAGTGGACAATACGTCGTGATATAAGTGAAATACTATTGAGTAGCCTACGACGTTAACACCTTATCAAACAAACATACGATTTTCACTGTTTAACGTTAAATAAATGTTCTATCATACATATACAGACTATATTGAACTATATGTAGTCCGAGCATAAAGATTGAAATTGAAATTGAGACGGGCCACGAAATCCATAGAATGGAAGCGGACCAAAATACACGATTTCAACAACAACAGCAAAAGCATTTGAAATGAACATAACCTTGCCCACACTTCATTTTAATGTCCAGCATAAATTGGTTCGCTGATTGGGTCTTATTATAGTTGTCATATAAGTACCTCTTTTATGGTAACAGTTGAATTAGGATAACCACTGATCAAAATAAATTAAATCATTTTATTTAATCCTTATCTTGAAAACTCATGTGGGACAAAATGAATTACAAAACATCTATTATCTCAATTCGTGTGGACATGTATGGAAGCGACTTAAGGCTTGTTGACCCGCATTGGTTACGTACAATCTGGGGATTTGAATAGGATTAGGGAAGGCTCCTTATTTTAGGTGTTATTAGAAATGGATATTATTCGGATTAAAGGATTGAAAAAGAATATACCTGGTGAATTTTATATATAGGTGTCAAAAGCTTCTGCATTTTTGTTAAGAGATTAGGAGTAAGGACAATAGTTAAGTTTTTAACAATGAAAAGGCGTGTTATTCATTTCATATGGGAATATTGAAGCCTCCGGATAAGGCCATGTCACGAGAGTATCGGGGATTAAAGCAATGAGGGTGTATTGTGTGGATTATAAGGGTCATGTGACAAGTATAAGTGGTATTTTCTGATTTCATGGGTGCAGATTTCTGGCAGAGAAATTACATATGTGCCAGTTGGTTTTTCACCTATCTTAGCGCCATGGAATTATAGATTAACTGCTCGGATATATATATGGGTCAGATTTTAATAATGTATAATGAATAGCCGTTTATATTTATCTCACTCCTATATATATATAAATATGCTTTTGTCCTGTAATTGCTTATCACCAGTGGTGTTACGGGTCGTTTCTTCTGCCTATTGAATAGGCACGCCTTCATATGAGAACGAACTAACCTTAAGCATAGCATTACATCCTAATCAAACAAACAAACACACAAACAAACAAACAAACTAAACAGTTCTAGCTCGTGTGAGGTGCCGGTATACTTAGACCCTGATTAAACGAAAAAGATTTCACGTTTGACATTTTAATCCTTAACAATTTTTTAAAAAGTTGAGATTTTTATTGTTCAATTAGTTTTGAATTTAATTTACCTGTTTCAAATATTTGTAATTGTAAGCCTTTATATTAAGCTCCAGGTATACCTGGTATCGAAGACTATACTATCATTGGATACTGCTCCGCCTTCTAACTAAACTGTTTGTTTTGTTATTAACACATTCTGTAATCCCATCTGTTGAACTATTGGATTTAACCCGGCCTTGTATTTTTAATGTGTTTATTTCTTCCCATGAACAGATGGTCCCCGATGTTATCAGATAGCATACTGTGTTATAAACAATATTAACCAGACGCCATATTGGGAGAAAGTTGTTGTTGTTTTGTTGTTATCTCGTTAACAGCGAGAAGTGTTTGGACAATACTATTGGCCAATTACTGCCACTTCTGGCTGCAAATGGTGACCTTTGCTCACAAGAAACTATGATTATTTCTTTGATAAACAATCTTTAATAACTTCCGTGTTTATAACGTGTCATAAGAACAATTGCAGATGATAAACTCTGAACTCTGCACTGAACCTTTACTCGAGACTTTGTTTTAAGTATGCGGAAATATCTTAAATATCTTTTAAAGACAAATAAACTTTTAATCTTTACCTATTTCAAGTTTAAATTATCCATGAAAATAAAATCTTTAAATTTCATTCGAGTGACGTGATATACACTGATTTAAAACTAGCTACGGAACTCTGTAACGTTATAAACTAGATATCTTAAATATCCTTTAAAGACAAATAAACTTTACCAATAAAGTTTAAATAATCCATGAAAATAAAATCTTTAAATTTCATTCGAGTGACGTGATAAACAGATTTAAAACTAGCTACGGGACTCAGTAATGTTATAAACCAGTGCAATCAGAAAAAATCCCTTATGTAAATGTTCTCAAATTTTGTGTGCTAAAACTGTTCATTTCGGATATACACAGATTTCAGCATCTAATTATGTAATCAATTGTAATGCTTAACACCTTATCCTATAGGGTTATTTATGTAAATAAAATGTTTTAAACATGTCAGTATACTAATCAGGCTTGGTACACATGTCATATGTTTATGAGAAGTTACAGCCAATTATAACATGAATTTGTAAGAACAGTTCACTATGTAATTAAGATGGCATGTATAATAATAATGATTAAAATGTCACATCCTAGCACAGATGCTACCGATATCTAACATAATGGCCGAATGAGTTCAACTCACCTACATTTTATTGGGCTTGGATGCGAACTGTTTCTCACCACCCAGGACATTTGATATCTCCCCGTATAGGAATTCGATTGTTGAGCTCTATTCAACAATTACCCCACCCCCGGGTAATACCCCCTACCGTAATATCCCGCCCAGCATCAACCAATTGGTCAAAGTGAAATTTATCACAGCAAAGATCATTGTGTTGATCGATATTGACCCGGTTATTACACAACCTGCCCGCTCAGCTGGATTTATGGGGTGCTGATTGGATCTCCAGTTTGACACGTGACATTCCTTTATATACCACAGCACAACACTTTCAGATCATATTCCAAAGTCGTAGCCAACAACAGTTGTTTTAATATCACAACTTGGATTTTTACCTGATGGGAATATGACCGTCTGATAATTTGGTAAATAGGTACTGTCTTTTGAAGTGTCTGAACGGATTACATCGACGTTAAGGAGATGAGATTGAGCTAACCAATAGGCCTAAGTCAGGGTTTGTCGTTATCCGAAACCTGCTCATTACCAAATTCAGCCTTCTTGTCCTGCGTTTCAGTCCATTGAAACATCTCCGCCTGTAGTTCACACGCCCTTGTCCATTTTACTCTTAATTTACACGTATGTTCTCCCTTTTTATATTTATTTACCTCGATTATTTGACTTATTCTGTATAATTTTTTCTGTTAATTTTTAGGTTGAAACAGAAGAATAAATGCAGAGATTCTACAGTTGAAGAAATTTCCGGCTGTTTCATGTTCAACACCGTAGCTGATTTTTAACACCAGCGTTACTTTTTGGATCCGGGAAAGTTATTTGTCCAAACTCAAGATGCTTGCTCCGTTTCCCAGGACTTCCCTCTACTCCACGAGCCACCCACACTTCCAAAAACACAACAGACGCTTAGGCAAAGTCAGTCATCAAATGCAGAAAATCATCGACGACATCCAAGGCAAGACCACGGAGTTGACTGACTCGAAAAAATCTGAACCGAGGAGATCTGTTCACAGAAAGAATGTGGAGACGAGAGAAATCGAATATGCTGAGTACCTACAGAGAAGATCTCAGCGCCGGAAGTCACGGAAAAGCCCGGGAAGTGACGGAGAGCAAAGAGAGATGGCCTGTCAGACTACAATGATCCAACATACTCCAACGAAATCCGCTGGAGTTATTTACTTTGAAACGAGACAACCTCAGTCCCAGAATTCTAATTCATTGGTTAGAAGTACCAGGTCTCACTATGCACACAAAGCCAATTCATTAGACAGAAATGCCAGATCTCCCGACGAAAATCACAGGAAAAACATCAAACGGTCAAAACTTGCAGAAGATGAAACAAATAAGATGGCTCCTTGGGAAAGACCGTTACCTCCCGTCCCTGGTCCGGAGAAGCAGACGACGACTAAACTCTACCAGAAAGTATTCCAAACAGTGTCCACCAAATTAAAGCCTGACGGTAAAAACTTTATATGGGAATACGGTAAAAATGAGAGAAAAACAAATACCGCTTTTTTCACGCCTGTGAAATCTATATCAAAACAACTCCTAGAGAGAAATCCTCAAAACGATGGTTTGATGTTCAGGTACGTCGATATCGAAAATGTTTCAAGTGATCGGAAAGCAAAACAAAAGATAGGCGACTCTTCTCCATTTGCTAAGGAAGCCATTACTAACGAGCCTAGCGACGAGGAACATATTTACGAGTCCATTGACGATGAGGATGGATACGAAACAATTTCTGAGAATCCCAAAGCTCGTGAGTTATTTCCCATCAGTCCCATCACACCAGGGTTCCGGTCCAGACACTCTGATAT
>JAVFBX010201850.1:0-12561 GCA_034783855.1 Mopalia kennerleyi | reverse complement strand
TACAAAACTTATATCATAAACTTGGAAGAAAATGATGGTTTGTTTTGAAAGATATATTTTGAAAGAAATTTTTAACAGGTCCGGTAAGCGTACCTCTGACAGATGAAATATACAGAGCATAGCATCACTTTTCATTCTGGTCGTTCTGTGTTTGTTTGTGTATGTGATTGTTGAATACTTTTTGTGTCTTTTAGAAAGTGAAGATTAACAGTATTATCGTTATTTTGGGATAACACTTTCTTAGTTTGAACAGATTCTAGATCAGACAATTTTGCAAGTTGAAACCCGTCCGGGAATCGAACCCACGACCGACTCACCAGCAGTAAATGCGATTCCCGGACGGGTTTCAACCTGCAAAATTTTTTGAACTAGAATCTGATCAAACTAAGAAAGTGTTATCCCAAAATAACGAAAATACTGTTAATCTTCACTTTCAAAAAGACACAAAAATTATTCATTAGAATCTGTTCAAACTAAGAAAGTGTTATCCCAAAATAACGAAAAATACTGTATGTGATTGTTGTTTAAAATCGAATTTAAGTGTATTTAACTTATATGACGACTTAACATTGTGATTAATCGGTGGATAATCGGTGGACAATCGAGAGGAAATCAGATAAAACCCACTAAGTGACCAAAAAGTTCCCCTTCAACCTCCACGTTATACCTCTGCGAAAGGGCGGCCTCCAAAGCGTTTTGCTAGCGGTACATTAAAGGGAGTTAATTGGTCCAATGTAAAATCGGCCGTCTTGAATTCTAGTGCCCTTGTAAACATCAGGGCCGTGGTAATAAAGTCACTAAAATATATCTTAACGTTTAGAAAAAAGGTAGTGAATGTTCAAGCATCGCTTCAACTACATAATTAAACATCCTGTTTTTTATATTTTTTTGTGACGTTAAGTGATAGATTGTAAGCAATAAAAAAAATAAAAATGAAAACGTAGACATCAGATAATCAATATGCTTCAAGCACGAAAAAATGTTTTTCTTATGGAAACTACTAAACGCAGATAAAATGGTAATCATTTTATTGTTAACTCCATGAATACCTTGGCTAAATTCATGTCCATTATTACAAGAAAATGGTATTCCGTTTTCAATATAATCGCTTTTCAACTGAGACCTGAAACTCAGTTGTTTATTACTATGCAGAATAAAACATTATCCTATATTCGATACGAAATCCTAATAAACAAACGCCATCAATGGTGTTAATATATTTTGCATTTCTATCAATAACAGAAAAATGTTATTCTACCTTTTTATCTTTTGATGCGCGGGAAAGTTTAAAATTTAAGTAGCCTTTGCTTTTCCTGACCAATATAAACGTAAGTTTAAGCAACATTATCCTACATTCGACATGGTCTCCTAATAAACTAACGTCATTAGGGGTGATAAACTCTCTTTCATTTCTTTTTGCTAAAATCATTTACGTTTAACATTCATTCTGAGACCAAGGATTGCTGTAATTTTAACATAGAACCAAAACAACGATCAGGGGGTGTTGAAATATAGAAGCCAAACTGCTGACTGGCATTGTTGTTTTGGTTCAATGTTCACAATCAAGTATCAGCAATGATGTATACAGCTAGTCGCGATTTTGATTGGCCATCAATTCCAGACATCTATTTCCGGTTTGATTCAACTGCATAGTTGCGAGCTGACCTTGTCGTTATCACCAACTGATTGTTTTTTCTACCACTGTACCTTAGATTGTTTGATACGACCCTTCACCAGACCCGTGGATGAAAGAAACCACCCTGACAGCAAAGAATGACAACATCCCAATCAATCACAGTCCGGAATAAGACAAAGAGGGAGAATTTAGACGGCAGCAGATTGGCGGCGTCTTGCCTCTTTTCTCTGAGAGAACCATGGCATCACAGGAATACGGGGAGTGAAATAAAATTCAAAATGGCGTAAAGGATCAAGACTAACCATAGCAACTGTATTCTTCCAAATTATGCCTTAAAGATCTGGGACATAAAAATCCACAATCACCATGGAGCAACACTGAGTATCACTAACAAAGTGTATCCGGTGAGTCCATTTACTTCAAATGGCCCACAAATCCAGACATGTACTTCCGGTTCTCTAACCAGGCATTCAGGTGACGGATTAGACGAGAAAGTCAACCGGCAGTCTCATTCCCGTCTAAACGTCGACGTATCGATCTTAAATTAAATCTAGAGTAGACCTTTGTGTCTTTGATTTTCTGGTGAAAAAACCTTTGATACTGTAAAAGATTAATTCCATTCGGGGCAAGCCATATCGTTGTAGGTTGAACTGCTCGATTCCTAATGTGCTTGGGAACATTCAACATTTTGCCAATTATCGAGACTTGTTTTAGTGGCATTAAGAAGCGGAGGTGATAACATAAATAGGTAAAACTTTATGCAGTTTCAACCCAGAATAAACCCAGAAGATGAAAATCCATAAAGTCTTACTGATTATGTTAAAAATAATGTGGATTGACAGCTGTTATAACGAGTGTAGATTGAATTATTAGCCAATCGTTACATGCTATTTTCTGACGATTCAGATTTTGTCAGATTCTGCACAGAACGCTGTTTTTTGTCAGAGTGTTAAGTTAAAGTTATCTATGTAATGGGTAAGGACTGATCAGGGTATGTTTCACGGGATATTTGCCTTTTCAGGGCTACGCCGTTGATTGCGTGTTTAGCAGAGGGTATACAAAACAAAACTGTTCAAAGTCTGTCTTGCACGTATCTTCGACTTGTGATTCACACACAAATAAAGACATAAACGTCAATATTGTGCTTTCGTCTCTGATAATTTATTCCCAATACCACGTTTTAATCGTTTTCCTTTATCTTCACTTGTTTGTTGGTTATCGTCGTTTTCAAGTTTATTTCACATATCTTTCGACATTTTAATTATTGTTAATTTACCGGAAACCGAACAGAAACGCCATAAAAACATATTCTTGGCCAGCACAGTTAGTGGAAAGTTTCCCTCTTACAGCTAATGTCTGTATCTATATGCTGTAGGTGGCTACCTGATGCCTAATCAGCAAAGCCATGGCATGACACCTGCTCCTCTATGTTTTTGTATTTAATAACGTGAAAGTTAATTTGTAGACTCAGTATATTGAATAACAATCATGCTTGAAACTATTTCTCATTAATCTGACCACGTGTATATTGCTCTCATAACAATTGTCAAATTGACAAATGACTGGTGTAAATTCATTTCGGGTCATGTTCGTGAAAACGATCGTCTGCTTTCAATATAGCCTAATCGATAATCAGCTCAAACATGGCATGTAGCAATTATTTGACATATGTTTCTAAACAGAGATCACACTGGCCCAGGGATATGGATTAATTAAAACCGACGAATCATCTCATGTTCTAGATAAACTCCAAAAGAGAATTGTCTAAATAGATCTTATTAAAATTGATATATAATTATGGCTCAGTCGGTTAGAGTGCAAGCCCTGCTAACCAGAGACCCGAGGCAAGCAAAACTTCCATAATTACATACATGCATATTTACATGTGGGGGAAATAATAATCTGCTGTGATTAATCTAGTGTTTTTCTAAATGACTAACCAATCAAACACCACTTGAATGAATTAATGCCATGAATCACAGCAACCAATGTTAAACAAACGCGTCAGAATCTAACATTTAGTTTACAGCTAAAGTTGTTGAGTGTGAAAGTAACACTTACACTTCACCTTTTTCTTGTCCTTACCAATAAACAACTGAGTTGTAGCCCACTAAAATCTATCCTTTCACAAACATTTAACAATAAAATCATGGGATGTGTTGAGCTCATGCAATGTGGGATTTTTCAATCATTTTAGTGAGAATTCCCATCAGTGGGCTGGGATTTTATATTGGTTTAATAAACACAGAGACGCAAATATCATTTGTATTGTGTTAGCCCAGCTGTTCCTGGCCTGGTTGAAAGTCCAAACAATTAGGACTAAGAGTACCAATTACACATCTAAAATTGACCATCTAAAACTCTTTCCTGCACCGAATACATTTCCTTCTCAAAATTTAAAAAATTAGCTGAAAGTTAAACTGAAGTTAACTATTTTTTTTGCTTGGCACACACCTTAAATTAAACATGTTATGCATATATGAAATGGATGTTCTCTTCTTAACAAGAGAGTTCTCTATTCCATTTTCCGCCCAACTGTGGCCATTTTGTTTCCGGAAATTAAAGACCTATTTTAGCAAACGAGAGGAACAACATTTTTTATGAATTACTGGCTGATACCAACTCAATTTGGAGTAAAAGAAGGAAGTCTGACATTTTCACTGAGCGAAAACAAGAACTGGTTCTAACCTCTCTAACATCAGGAGTCATAAAAGTGTTTTATTATGGTGAATATAGTAAATGACGTAGATCTACGTAATAGATTGGGGCTACGTTATGTCACACTGGAAATATAATTCATGCACATTTTCTAAATATCTGATAAATGATTGGTTATAATTCGGAGGTAAAAACATTATATATGGCAAGCGGCACGGATATGATAAGTGTCTTTGAATAGTGAAACTGTGAATTCCGATTACTTCCCTTTATGAATATTTTCAAAACTAAAGCAAAATTTTTTCTAAACAGAGTAAAATCAGCTCTTTATCTACACCCAACGTTAACAGAAGTTGTATAATCTTTTAATAGAAGCAAGTTACAAATGAATGCACTCTGGCATGTTATACAAATGTAACATGGTATTTGATTGGTTTTGCCGGATTTGTTTTAATAAAGAACAGCGAATCGAGCACAACCTTACAAACTGTGTCAGCTAAAGTTGGTATGAATTTGTAACGATAGTTTTGCGGGTGTCGTATGCAACTGTCTGACATCAATAACTAAGAGACTGATTGGCTCATTGAGGGGGAGATGTATTTCTCCATTGGTCTCATTATGACTGTAGAGAGAGAGAGAGACAGAGACTTGAATCTCAGCTCTAGTAAGACACTGAATCAAATAACGTGAAACGGTGAAGTGACCTTGAGGCGGAATGTCGATTGACTACGATTGGCGCTATTGGAACTCTAGGGCTTTTTCCTATCCAATAAAACCACTGGAACACAACGACATTGTGTGCAGTGGACTTGATACAATGAACACAAATCGTTGTTCAACATTGTGTCGTGTATTGAATGTCGTAGTCTTAAAATTATATATCTTCACACTGTACGGAGTTACAGGTTCTATCCCAAAATGGTTGACATGGGCAAACTAAATGATAATTTCGCATACTAATGTCTCATAGCCAAAATAATGTTTAAAAAAACACTGGAGTGACTATCAGCGACTGTGCAAAATTATGCTTAATGTTCTCAATTATAACTCAGTTATGTGCTTTAGTGTGGTTTTTACTCCGGAACGTAGTTTCATTTATATACAACAGCGTACCAGTCAGGCTTTAAATACACCAGGAAATCAGGACCGAAATTAATCACAGTTTATAGCAAAATGGTAAAGCGTAAAAACAATTCGTTGACGTTGTTTGTAGCGTAATCTAAACAAACTGTGCTTCTAATAAAGGCTTCAACGATATCCACTGTTACCTTCTTGTGATCTAGTGGCCTTTTCATTGTTAAATTATTAATTGTTATATATATTGTACAACATTATTATGAAAAACTGTTGCATTCGACCGGAACCGACCGAAAAGAACAGCCGAAGGTCCCACAAGACTGCTCATGTGTTACATAACATTTGATTGGTTGATCACTTTTCTCGAAGGAAGAACAGTGGACGGAATATGGCCTTACAGTCCTTTAGCGACAATAGCAATAAGCTAGCAAAATTGGTTGTTTTGTTGTTGATAGTTCCTTCACTAACCAAGCTTAAGAGAATCTCAATGTCAGGCTGTTTTAAAGCAGTTAACTCGCTCTCTCTATTGAAATTGAAATATGATAACCATCGCCCCACCGACTATTTGAAATATTTGTAATAAATATCTGCTTCTGCTCCTCTTCACATTGAAATAAATACGTTTTAGTTACCATACCATGTTTCAAATAAATATTAAATGCGTCAAAATTTGAATGTTTCACATACCCTTTGATTATTGTATTATTTAAATAAAAAAAACACTCTGGGATAGGCAAGTGCGCCAGGACTTAACCTCCGTCACTGTGTCTTTGCACGTAACGATTTAGCCTATCCATGATTTGTGTGTTTGTTGAATACAAAACAATACAATTAGCTCATTTGAGGAAGACGTTCGTAATTTGTCGTCATACGCTGTTCTCATAACGACCACTGACCGTGATTCGAAGCTTCTGAAATTCTCCGCTGTAATGAGGCAAGAAATCAAATAAAGCGACACGACCAACTCTCCCTGAGGCTGAGGGACGGCAGACAAACATTGATGATATTGGCTTTGATGGGCAATTCAGTGCCTTGTATCTTAGAAACTACACGAGTAGGGAAGTAAGTGACACATTTAATATGTCTATTCAAGCGAGAGTAACAAGTAAATTGGTTAAATAAACCCATACCATTGTTTTGAAGCTTGTCGCTGATAGCAGTTGCATGCATTGAATACTTAGCTTAATATCAGATATCTTGGAACTATCGGAGAAAAATAAACAATAGGAATAGACAGTGCCTTAATATATAGCCAGTACTTTTCGCCAACCAAACACTGATCTATTTTGTTAAACGAGCATCAAAGCAGTTCTAAAATTGCACTTCCATAATTGATAGATCTCTACCGGTTTCCCTGGCTAAATATCGAGTCAAGCTTGAGTTAAGAAATTGAAAAATCAACAATGCTTACTTTGTACGAACTATCAGATTTTTCCAAAGCCGTAACTTTTGACTATTACAGACAACCAAATATTGAATTGACTTAAGTTGGGCCTGATCATTTGCTGTGCTTAATACCCAGGACAATATCAGTGGTTTCTGAGAATTTACTCTGTATCTACTGGATCACATCTTCCGTACAACATGTTACGACTTGTTTAAAAACAAATAAAAATACTTGATTAGTTGTGCTAACATTTGTGCCCCAGGAAAAGTTTCTGTTATTGCCTGAGTTGAGAAATGCAACCGGTATACAATTCTCTTATCTGCCAGAATTTCTTTTTCTCTTATTACAGATATTAACGTACCTCAGATTCTGTTTTTTCTGCTTTTTAACTATGGACATCTGATGGGGAACGATATTTACTCAGACTGCCTTTAACATGTTTAATGCCCATGAAGTTTAGATTCATTTTTCCGACTCGGTTCTTATAGAAGCCGATAACGAAATGGAGTAGGTCGCGTGACCGGAAATCATTACCTCGACGGAATGCACAAGTGTTGGCACCGGGACCAGAAATTGAAACCTATAATGACCGAGTTCTTTGAGTAATCGATTACATTGTTACAGATCACACTATATTACAGTTAAACTATAGTTTCTAACAGACATTGTATAACAATATATCGTTCTCTAAATCTGAGCACAATTTAATGGATTTGTTTTCAGATGGGTTGATAGTGAGTCAAAGTCGTTTGGTAGACAAGTGTAGGAAATTTCAGTATATCAAGTATGAATGGACAGTACCAATCGAAACAATTATAGCAAGTTAGCTAGAAAAAATTAAAATTTCACAGCCATGTGCCCCTAACTCTGTCTCTAAATAATGCTACATTGTATGATAGGCCATTAGAAAATCAGAACTCTGTTCCTAGACTGTAGACTGACTTCTAACTTTGGAATCAATACGGAACGTAGTGTTTGATTGGTAAATCGCTATTTTCCCGACTGATGTTCATTGAATAGAGCGCACCTTTGCACAGTCCCTGAAGTAAAGTGACAATAAACTGATAATGATGGCTATACGAGAGTCTCTTCACTACATCGGCAATGTGGACGACAGGAAAGGTAATCAGCTCATTTAGAAGTTTAAGTTGAAATCCGCTGACTCAATCGTCTTCAAATGATACAGATTGGCGTCTTTATGTCACGGTCGAATGCGGCTGGAAATAAAACTATGTTGCATTATCAACTCACTTGGAGGTTGAATATCGCCGGATCAACGTTCTGGATGCGTTGGTCTCGGTTGGCACTGCAGAGCCTTAATTTTGTCTCTGACAATAAACTGGGAGTTTAGATGGTTGCGTCATATTGCGGAAACAAGTCTACCAAGCATTACTAGATTCATAATAGTGGTGTCTGTCGGTATGTCTTACCGATGTTTTCGTCAGAAACAAAGACACAGACTGGAGCCATGGGGAATAGGCTATGGAGTAATAAAACACCGAATAAAATAAGGTAAATTCACCAACATAGCTTAAGGCTGAGTGTCGTGGATCGTCCTAAGTGATATTTACTTTGGCGAGAACTTCAGAGCTGTCAATCCACGACTGAGAACACATGCACAGCACTCTGTTACTATATATTAATTGTTTACAATAAGTTAAGAAAACGAGGTCATCACAGAAAAGAGGATCCTATCCAAATCGCTAAATGATATGTCTGGTTTGTGCGTTTGTTTGTCAGATGGGTAATGGCGGACTGAGGGACATTTATCTCAACTAACGTCTTTAATGTGATGGGTTTTTAAGTGAACGATTCATGGAAATGCTCCCTTAACGTCCTTCCTTGTGAGATAGTTGCTTGTTTATGGCCAGAAATGGAACTGTTATCGGTATATGCACAGTTTCCGTGTGAGGTCATATAGCCTCGACAGCTTCTATATCTCCATGTAAGATATCCTTGCTTAGTTCTTCTTATAATAAAGTCCCCAATCGGTCTATATTCCGTACATTTGACTCTGTCTGCTGTCCCTCTATTCCTCAAAATCTTACAGACGATTATTTGGTTTATTGTTCCAGATCGTTGATCGTCATTCCTACTATATTTGTACTGTTTTGATTTTATCGGTATTCACCTAACTTAAAAGTCTTCAATAAACACACGAATCACACACTTTTTGACGACCTTTATCTCCGAGCGTAATTCATTTTCTTGTTCCATCGATATATTGTCTAGCTTAATAAGGTTTACATCAATGGTTTCCCTTGTATCTTTGTGGCCGTACCATTTGCGTTCGTCCACTGTTTTGACCCATTTTCTAAGGGCATTATGTTACGATAACGGTTTGCTTTTTTTTATCATTATATTCAATTAGCTGTGTTTACAATTTTTTTCCCGGGGGATAATTTTGTTCTATTTTGGGCACAGTTTGGAAATGAAATCGTAACAATTCTCTTATCTGTCATGATTTCTTCTTCTCTTATTACAGAAAGTAGAGTACCTCAGATGAGTTTTATCTGGTTTTTACCCTGGACATCTGGTGAAGAATATCATTAACTCGGTTCGGCTGAGTGATTTAGATGCCCTCAAATTCTAGATTCTTTTTTTTTCACTCAGTTCTTACAGAAGTTGATAGCGTAACGGAATAATCTAGGTGACCGGAAATCCTTACCTCGACACAATGCCCAAGTGTTGGCACCGGGACAAGAAATCGAAACCTATTATGAGTTTTTCGAGTAATCGATAACATGGCCACAGATCAAATTATGTTACAGTTAAACTTTAGCTTCTAGCAGACATTGTAACAATATAATTATCATTTTGTAAATCTGCACAAAAATTAAAAACATTTTTTTCAGGATCGCTCGACAGTCCGTCAAATTGGGCTGATAAACGAATGTTTATGGGACTGACGAGTAAACTGACGTAGTCCTGATATGGTGACGTCAAGCTGTGAAATGAATATGTAACGTAGTGTTTGATTGGTTAATCGTTATAATGTAATGTTGGCTGTATGAGTGTCTCTTCACTACATTGACAGTGAGACGGATAAGAAGAGTTTTTATTAGTTTATTTACGGTTTCTGCTGATTCTACTGTCTTTAAATGGCACAGATTGACGTATGTCTGCTACGGTCAAATGAGACTGGCTCTTGAACAGCTAGATAGACTAGCTAGATAGCTAGAAACAGCTAGATAGACTAGCTAGATAGATGAATATAGCCAGGCCAACTTTCCTGATGTATTAACATCGTTCTTTAAGATGTTGATAACGAAATGGAATAGGTCGCGTGACCGGAAATCATTATCTCGACCCAATGCACAAGTGATGGCACCGGGACCAGAAATCGAAACTTATAATGACCGAGTTCTTTGAGTAATCGATTACTTTGTTACAGATCACACTATATTACAGTTAAACTATAGTTTCTAACAGACATTGTATGAAAACATCATTATCCAAATCTTCAGAACATTTAATGGATTTGTTTCCTGGTGGCTTGATAGTCGGTCAAATTTGTTTGATAGACGAGTGTGGGAAATTTCAGTAGATCAAATATTTGGAATCAATATGTAACGTAGCATTTGATTGGTTACTCGTTGTTTTCCCGACTGATGCTCATTGGATAGAGTGACAATAAACTGACACTCATGGCTATACTAGTATCTCTTCACTATATGTGAACGATAGGTAGGGTCTTTTATTAGCTCATTTAGAGACTTTGAACTGAAATCCACAAACTACGCCGTCTATAAATTATACAGATTGGCGTCTGTGAGCCACGGTCAAATGCGACTGGAAAGAAAACTATGTTGCACGATTAACTCACTTGGAGGATATATCACAAGACCAACATTCCTGATGTGTTAGACTTGTTTGATACTGGTTTGACTTGTGTCTCTAACAATGTACCTGGTGTTTGTATCATATTACGGAAACTAGTCTATCAAAGTGTTATTAGATTCTTAATAGTGACGTCTGAGTGTCGCCAGGTAATTGACTTCGAGGAGAACTCCGGCCCCGACAATTCATGACTGGGAACAGATGTGCAACAATTTGAGACCACAAACAAAATGTCACAAATTGGAGAAAATAAGGATGGTTTGATTAGGGTTTAACCTACTACTCAAGTGCATTACACTTATTTACGACACATTACGACACAGTGTCCATTTCACGCTATTTCTTGCTTATACATGATGGAAACTAGGTAAAATCCACCCGTGGGTTTTCGGCAGGCGGACTCAAAGCCGCGAGCCGGCCAATGAAGTTAGATTAATGGGCCGGAACGCTTGCCACTAAAAAATGGCGGCGATTGATAATTCAACTTTTAACGATAAGTTTGATTTTGTCTTGGTTTTGATTCGTGTGTAATGTTGAACGGAGGAAAAACATTTTCTCTCTGACTATTATCTGACAGTTAACCAGCACTTGGTTTTAATCCAGGTGGGTGGAGATGTAAGGTGGTGGAGCGGAGATAAGAAAAAGCTCGGCCACCATCGAAGTCTACATATTTCACCAATAAGGGTGGACAGACGGTTGTTAGCCGTTCAATTAATACAGCTTTTAGTGACCAATTGTTGAGTTTATCTGTTTTGCAAAAACAATGTGTTTGCTCGATGGTGGACGCTGTGACCTATTGCATTGAAACACCTTTTGGAATACATGTACCAAGTTTGATGAATTTGTCGTTCATATTTAAGTTTTCTCATTATTTTGAAATAAGTCTTTCTTAGTTTGACCATATTCTAGTTTACAAAATGCAACGTGAGATTTATCAGGGGATTTAACCCGATATCAGGCATAACCAGCCACAAAATCTTCAGAAGTAAAAACGGGCTGCCTGTACCACTCAACCGACTGTCTGTTACAGTCTTGGGTTCGGTTCTCATACGGACCTTAACCTGCATAATATTGTGCACTAGAATTAAACTGAGGTACTTTAATTCCCAAATAATGTTCATATTTGCTTTCTAGACGATACAACAATAATTTCATTCCTTTCCTGACTAAATGTTATCATTAAAAAGGATTTTATTGGCAGGAAATTTTGGCCATAGATCTTCCCATAGATCGTTTTCGCGGGATTTATTAAAGTAGAAGCTTTTTAAAAAATATATTCTTTACCAAATTTCCAACTGAATGGACAAAGATGTGTATTTGATTGAAAATCGATAAGAAATTCTTATTTGGGCAAGTGGTTTCTTAAACCCAATTTAATGGCTATTACATGGATGCAGAGATACATTAACCGTTTCTTACACATTCTTGTTATGTTTGCCTACTAGTAACAAGATGACATACTTCAAATCCCTATTTGATATTTAAAACAGTTGATTACAGGTCACTTAATAGTCAGTGAAGCTGGTCTCGTGCAGTACAGTCTGAATTGGCTGTTTCAGGGGTCATCGTCAGCTCAATAGGTCATCCCTTTCGTCTAGTGATAGATAGTCGATCTTCTATGATATTTAAAAAGTGTTGATATTTATCGTTCGAGTGACGTTATATGTTAGATGTGTTAAAGCGAAAACACGTGCAAAGTTTTAAAAAGTTACACAAGATGTAATTACATCCAATTTCCATCAAAAATGAGATTGACATACGTAGCTCTACCCTGAACTGTCGTGTTATTTGATGTTTCTAGTCGTTTTAACTGGATAAACAGGAAAAATAACACTAAACTAGTGTCCAAAAGAAACGATACCACCTGTTTCCAACGACATAAAAGGAAAACTAAACAATGCAGAAGTTTAGGATTGGTGTTATGCTTTTGAGAAATCCTTTCACAACATCTGTACAAAAATTT
>JAVFBX010201839.1:0-12563 GCA_034783855.1 Mopalia kennerleyi | reverse complement strand
CATTTGACTAGTAAATTGTATCTTTTTTACGTACAACCCCTCCCCCAAGTATATTAGTTGACTAGTAAACTGTAGATTTTTTTACGTAACCCCCCTGTATATCAGTTGACTAGTAAACTGTATCTGTTACACATAATTCCCCCCAGGATATCCTTTGAATAGTAAACTGTATTTGTCTCAAATATGTATCTAGTCCGTATATAATTATTCAACGGAACTGAATGTTGATTCAAATCCCACCATCTGTTAAACCTGGACGTTTCACCACTGTAATAAAACCCTGCATTAGTAGTATCGTCCGTTACATACGATGGTCTGTAATACAAAACAAATAATTTACCCCAAACGCTTCTATAACCCACGGTTGCACTTATCACATTGCTTCACATTGACGGTGACATATTGTAGATGACCCCATGGACCCTACGGAATTCTCTCCAATGTGTCCATGACCTAACATAATGAAAAGTTTGCAAAGAAGAAGGCGTGTATAACACATGTTTTGGTTACAATCTTTTATAACAGAATTGTACGAGCTAAAAAACTAATCGGCAACTTTTCCGAAAAATAAAATATAGATTCTGGTGTTAATTAGAATCCGTTTATTAGTTTTAATGTTTTAAATTGTGACTATTGTCTAAATACCTTTCCACAGAGCGTAGCGAAATTTTCGATGTATAGATCTTATTTGCCTGTCCGGTCTCTCCTCCTCAGGACAATATAAAATACACACTGTGAGTGCTGTGTCTCTTTCTCCCTGGACAGTATGAAAAGTTAGGATTTGCTTATTCTGTCCGCCTCCCTCGACAAAATAAAAATGCAGATTTTGATTGTTCTGTCTCTCCCTCCCTGGACAGTATGGAAATACAGGATTTGATTGTTCGGCTTCTCTCTCCCTTTACAGTATGAACATACAGATTTGGATTGGTGGGTCTCTCCCTCCCTGGACAATACGAAACAACAGGATTCGATTTTTCGGCTTCTCTCTCCCTGAACTATATGAAAATACAGGATTTCATTGTTCGGTTTCTCTCTCCCTTAACAATATGAAAATGCAGATGTGGATTGGTGGGTCTCTCCCTCCCTGGACAATACGAAACAACATGATTCGATTTTTCGACTTCTCTCTCCCTGAACTATATGAAAATACAAGATTTCATTGTTCGCTTTCTCTCTCCCTTAACAATATGAACATACAGATTTGGATTGGTGGGTCTCTCTCTCCCTTTACAATATGAAAATACAGGATTCAATTTGTTCGGTCTCTCTCTTCCTGGACAATATGACAATACAGGATTCGATTTTTCGGCTTCTCTCTCCCTGAACTATATGAAAATACAGGATTTGATTGTTCGGTTTCTCTCTCCCTTTACAGTATGAAAATACAGATTTGGATTGGTGGGTCTCTCTCTCCCGTTACAATATGAAAATACAGGATTCGATTGTTCGGTCTCTCTCTTCCTGGACAATATGAAAATACAGATTTTGATTGGTGGGTCTCTACCTCCCTGGGCAATATGAAAATGCAGGATTCGATTGTTCGGTCACACTCTCCCTCGACAATATGAAATTACAGGATTTGATTGTTCGGTCTCTCTCTCCCTGGACAGTATGGAAATACAGATTTTGATTGGTGGGTCTCTCTCTCCATGGAAAATATGAAAATACAAATTTGTATTGGTGGGTCTCTCTCTCCCTTTACAATATGAAAATACAGGATTCGATTGTTCGGTCTCTCTCTCCCTGGACAATATGAAAATACAGATTTGGATTGGTGGGTCTCTCTCTCCATGGAAATATGACGATACAGATTTTGATTAGTGGGTCTCTCTCGTCATGAATGATATGAAATACAGGATTTGAATGTTCGGTGTCTCTCTCCCTTTACGGAATGAAAACACAGACTTGGATCGGTGGGCCTCTACCTCCCTGGACAATATGAAAATACAGTTGATATTTCTTTAAAAACATATTGCCTGCACAGCGATGTTATGCCGTAAACATTACTGTATCAACATTTGTAAATAGTGTCTATGATGAACAAGCATTAGTCGAAATACCATTTTAAACGTTGAGATGAATTTGTTTTGAATAAAGTAAACGTTATATACGTGTATGTTCAGCGTTTGTGGTTTCAAATTTTTGAGGGAATATATAAAGTTATGATTAAGAATTAAAAACAAAGGAAGGGTTAAAAACAACATTATTTACCCTGGGCTTTATTTGTTTTGGTTTTTACCTTTGTCCATGAATTGTTTGTACTTTGGCGATGTTGTTATGCTAGTCTACATTGAGAGATTATTACATTTTTTCGAGATTGGTCGTTTTAAATCTTCGTTTCATTATGACTTCGGAGTACCGGAGAACCAATGCACCATTATAAGAATGAGCAATAAAGAAGATTGAGAAGTACGGCCTCAGCGACATTTCTCATTTATTCACTCTCTATGCTATTCAGCATGTATTTAACTTTAATAGAGTGTGGAAGGACCGTGTTGTGCTGTGACGTTTCTGACAGCTTTGTGAAAAGAGTTTCGAGACTTTACAGTTCTGTTCACTCTTTACAATGTAACAGAGAGAGTTGTTCACGTCCAATGACCTGTTGATCTCATGTTGTTCTGTTAAATGTCTCCTATGTGGTCTGGGAAACGCGGTACAAAGACCCATTTTACCCCACTCCGCAAGACTAATGTGGGAAAATAGTAGTTTATTGAAGTGGTTTGATTGGTCAGTGTTGAAGAGAAATATGACACGTTTCTAATTAATCTTTCCTATTAATGCGAACGTTTATTTTCACAGAGTCAATAAGTTTAAATTATATAAAATTGATTGTTAGACTTGAGTAAAGTGAACGATACAAGAACGGATGTATAGTGCTAATGCAGTTATCACACAAGCTATCCTACATGTTTGTTATTTGATACAAATACATATAGCGCTTGAGCAGTTTATAGACGTAGAAATAGATACGAAGTTTAGTCAGTGGGTGAATTCTCCAAATACAATGCCTACTTCTCTTCTTTACCTAAAGCCCTGATCGACCACTGAATTCGTTTATGCACTCCTACTTGCATGCTTAACACCTTTTCCAGTTTAGAATGAGTTATTCACGATATGGTTAAATTAAAAAATATTCATTAATACGACAGTTAAAGCATATACTACGTTGGTCGATAATTTTCGGTCTTATTTTCAATTGCCGTTTTACGATCTTTATGCATGGGATGTTACAACAACAAAATTTGTTTATACTTGACAAACCTAATAATTTGGCACAGTATGATTTATATTTTGTAATTTGTGCATGGTTTTAAGTGAATTTGTTTTGTGATATGTGTATGATTGTGACTTTTGCATTGTGTTAAATATACGATTGTGACGTTTGCATTTTGAAAAGTGTATTTGTTTTGACGTGTAAATGTTGTAAAGCGAATTCGTTGTGACTTGTGTCTTTGTTGTGCCTTTTACATTGTGATGAGTGTATTTTTGTGACTTGCATATTGTGTTAAGTATATTTATTGTGACTTATGCATTGTGATGAGTGTATTTTTTGTGCATTGTGTTACTAGACAAATACATTTTGTTGAATTTATTTCTGTATCATTTTTATGCCTATAACATGTCAGAAAATGCATCGTATCATTATTAGGATTCCGACATTCGTCGGAAGACTATTGTTATTTATATATAATTCGTATTATCATATTTTGTATACTTCGGTTTGCTTTTGATAATCCTTTTTTCCCATAAGTTATAGGACATACATATAACTTACACAAGAACTGTCACGTTATATTTGAAGAAAATGCATCATTTTGCCATTTCATTGGGAATTGAGCTGTATGAAGAGTAGCGAGCAATAATTGACAGAATGTGTACCCCATAATCACCACCTAACGTCATATCGTCAAACACGAGTTTTGACTGTTTTACAACCGGCTTCATATACAAGGTTCATGTTCTCTATGCCATCAATAACGATTCTGTGGACGGTACAGCGGAACAAAAAAATGCAGCCACAATTGAACAAAATCCTCGGCCTCTTTTCACCAATTGTTGGAAACAGTTCAATCAGGGACCAGGGATATGTATAGCGCACAACATTAGAAAATGTCGAATAACAAAGAAACGTCCAAAGAATAAAGGCATATGAAATTGAAGCTCGAGAGAAGAATCAAATCTCCGTATATTTTGTGTCCAGTCTCTTTTTATCAAAGAAAAAGTTAGAAGAGAGTTTAAGGATAGGAGTCTGGAGACGGTCAGATTGTTTGTCCAGTAATTGTTTGAACAAACACTGCGCTGTAAAGAGCACTTATAGCCCATGAACCCCACCATCCATTCAACACATGATTGTCTATACGTGTTCTTATAATTCCTCTGTTTTTACAGGACGGTGCACAAACACGGAAGGAAAATGCAATTAATCGGACCAACCGTATGATGAATGCTTTTTCGTCAAACTCCTAAAATCAATCTGAAATCTTTTATTCCCTAATTTCCTATTTTCCCCCGCTTTTTCAATTCGTTCTTCCTTAGAATTGGTGTAGCTCCTGTCCGCTGACACGCGTTTATATATTATATGCCTATTTCTCAGCTTTTGACATTGGTTGAACGACGGCCTGGACACACAAACGGACTCTGGACGCTTTGTCCGGATTTCATCGATGGCCATTTCAATAGGAACTTACAGAAAAATACATGATTGAGGAGTTATATGTAATTACAGCTGAACACAATGGCGGTATAGCTAATGACCACTAACTGGACAAACGAACACTTTCCACAACTTCATGTTAAGGGCGCCCACCGAGTCCAGCTGCGGCCAGTCACTGGAAGAGGCGTTGGTCACCGCGGAAGAAGTAGGAGACCATTGCCCGACATGTCGCCCGTCAAGTCGACTAATTACTAGGGCAGAACATATGCTTTTCTCCCCTCCAATACTGAATAATAAGGTAGGTATAAGATGAAATGGCCGTGGACATGTTAACATGACGCAGCTATTGTACACTCTCTCAGACTCTCGCCTGCTACTTTCTGAGGGCTTGACCCTCTCAGACATCGGCTCGGCTCAAACAAATAAGCCGTATATGAAGTTATAATTACTGCAAGGATTGTGTGCCCGCTGGGTTATAGGGGCCACTTAGGGATATGGGAAATGTTCAATGTAATCTGTCAATTTAAATGGTATAAGAGTGTAGACTTGTCCTTATACGTTCAATGAAGCGTCACAAAGCGCTTTGATATTCATCGTTTTTTAATAAAGCTCCTCCTTATTACGGAGGAAACATTTTTACGGCGAGTGCACTATTTCAAAGACTTTCACTAGATTGATAAAAATCTAAATCCAATAAAATAGAATGGCTAATGTTAAATAGAGCATAACGGACTTTTCAGGGTGACAATGTCCACCGCATGGTTTACTGATCGTACTGTTCAAGGTGACATTGTCCACCGCACGGTTTACTGATCGTACTGTTCAAGGTGACATTGTCCACCGCACGGTTTACTGGTCGTACTGTTTAGGGTGACGATGTCCACCGCACGGTTTACTTATCGGACTGTTCAGGGTGACAATGTCCACCGCACGGTTTACTTATCGGACTGTTCAGGGTGACAATGTCCACCGCACGGCTTACTGATCGTACTGCGGTTCAGGGTGACATTGTCAACCGTACAGTTTACTGATCGTACTGTTCAGGGGGACATTGTCCACCGCACGGTTTACTGATCGGACTGTTCAGGGTGACATTGTCGACCGCAAGGTTTACTGATCAGACTGTTTAGGGTGACAATGTCCACCGCACGGTTTACTGATGGTACTGTTCAGGGTGGCATTGTCGACCACACGGTTAACTGATCGGACTGTTCAGGGTGACATTGCCCACCGCACGGTTTTCTGGTCGTACTGCTCCGGGTGGCATTTCCACTGCACGGTTTACTGATCGTACTGTTCAGGGTGACATTGTCCACCGCGCACGGTTTACTGATCGGACTGTTCAGGGTGACGATGTTCATCGCACGGTTTACTGGTCGGACTTTTCAGGGTGACATTGTCCACCCCACGGTTTACTGATACAGCTCAATTCGTTTAAAGCACAGCTTTGGATTGCAGTTTGAATCTGAACATGGCTGGTGGCACGGAGGAGACAGCTCTCTACATCGTGTTTCCGTCTCATCAGATTCCAGAATCTTTATCCCCGAACAATTAACCAGAATATTTATCAGTAGATAGAAAAAAAACCCTTATATGAAATGAATGCCGCTGGATATATTATTCCACAGAACAGGTGATCAACTACTGTATCTGTATTAATTCGTAGTTTCTTTAAACCATTTTAACGAAAGATCTATGCACTACTAAATAACATTGTATAAACCTGAATAAAATCGAGATTTCCAATGTATAATAAGGACTGCGGGGTGCAATGATAATTTATGTATTAAATGGTCATTTAAAAACTTAAATATATATAAGGCATTGTGGAGGTCGGACATTTTTTGACAGTCTATATATATACCCAATTATATTAAGTTGTCGGAAATGTATATATAAGCTATAGGCCACTTTGGGGATAGTGGTCCAACGATGGCTTTTAACACAAGTATATAAATCCAACTTTTAATACATTTTGGTACTCGATACACTTTCTTCATAGTCTTCGATCATTTTATATGACAAAATTTCTGCCACGTAATGAGTCATCATGCGGGAAATGTATATTTATCAAAAGTAATCACACTGGCACAGGGATGTAATCACACTGGCACAGGGATGCCGAAAAATTATAACCAATGAATGATCACATGTTCTAGATAAACTCTCAGGGATATGTATACATAGGTTTGCAAACACATAAGACAGATTATATAAATTAAACATAAAATTACTAAATGGAATTTAAAAAATGACGGAAACGTAAGTAAGCAACTTCTTTAATGCCCGTTCTTTGCTGGACAGTTGACAATCAAGCAGTCGACAATTAACAGTATACAATGTCTTTAATGTTGAGGGAATGAATGATGATTTTTCCTATATAACATTGCATGTCTTTATCATTGTGCAGTTTGAATATTTCCATCAAGTGTTCAAAGCAAATTTCGACTACTGACTCTGAAAATAAGCTTTCTTTCATAATACAGACAATATATTGATTTCTTGCCTGCGAAACAATAACGAATCGTCAAAGGACTCGGAAACATTTAGAATGAAATCGTAATAAAAATCGTCATGTCACATTCGTGAGATATATACAATTAGGTATAGGGAAAAAATCCCTGAACAAGCTGTTTTCTTTTTCGGGAAATAATAAATTATTAATTTAAGTTGTTACAACGGTCCAACATAATCAAAGAAACAGCCCTTAGGTTCAGTGACATTCATAAACGCCTCACTCAGACAATTGAAGTCCACACAGTTGTCATCTATAAGAAATATACATCAGCTAAAACAGTCAAGTCTCAAATTAATTTGAGCTGCACAGAAAAACGACTACCAATTAATAGCTTTGATTGCCAGGGAATGGAACAAATTACCAATACCTGTTCGAGTTATTTAATCAACATCACAGCTCAAATAAAGATTAAAAGTATACTTACTTCAATTTCATATTCATCCCGGCCATTTCTCATTTAATTAACAATTACCAATACTAAATATTCGCTGCCATGTGAATCAATAATTTATCGAGTTTATGTTTACAACTGAACAAATTATATATAATAATATACTATTTTGGGAAAGAACAATCCCTCTTTGTGCTTCATTCCCGCCGTGCTATTTATAATGTGCTCTGCCGTAATGCTTTGTAAATATATTATGGTGAATAAATATGCAATAAAATTTAAAAAAAAGTTAAATAAACTTAGTTTTATATTCAATAGTTTCACTTTAAATAAGTAGTGAAATTAAAATAACATTTATTAACAACTTAGCTCGAGGTCGTTTTACTGATTAAACATAATAAAATATATGATCAAAACTTTCAATCTTTTTGGGAAGCAAGTGAACTTTCTGACATTAATTGAGCACTTTTCCTGCTAAAATTCAACAGCCCTGTCACCAATCAGTGGCAACGCTATATATCATAGAAATAAATCAATAACCTCAGGTATAAATGTAATTAGTATTTAAAAGAATGTTCATTATTATACTCTGATAGATATGACATAATTTATGTAAGTATTTATTTAAAAGTCATGGTAATACGAGATTTGGCATATTTGATGCATCTTATCTCTCATACATATTCGTTAAATGTCTTAAACCTACAAATCATTTCATTGAATAGGTCTATTCGGTTCCACTATTATATTTTCTGGTGCCTTTGGGATTTATAGCTTAATTGCTACCAATATATATTGACAAAGATAAATTACACTGCAATACATGTTGATAATTGCAAACAGACAGATCATCTGATATTCATGATATCATTGTCATGTGTTACAGTTTATTTATAGATTGAATATATGTATTATGCTAAAGTTTGCCACATCTAAATAATTCTTGAAGTGCGAAGAGTTTTGCGTAAGCAGACACTCGTACACTTTTCATCTGTCAGTTGTAATTATGAAATTCACGGCCCACTTTCACAAAATGTCGTACGACATAAAAAAATCTCATACGATTCTTTTTACGCCTATAATTTGACCTGACAAAATCGTGCGATATTTTTTGTCGTACGGTATTTTTTTAAAGGGGCCCCTGTCCCTTCAAGGTTATTCCATACAACCATATGTTATATGGCTGTCATGTCATATAGACTATGAATAAGCGTAATGATAGGAACCTTTTTCAAATACCATAATGAACTAACAGTAGACCTAACGATATATATTAGCTATTTAGTTTCCTAAATTTTGACACAGTTTTTATTTCCTTTATTTTTATATATACATGAAAATATTTGTATTTTACAAAATGATTTAAGATTTTGTGATAAATTGTCAGCGATTATGTTAGTGGCCACGTGCCAGCTTCGCATTTCTGCTTTAACGACAACCATCTGAATAAACACAATATGACGTCAGTCGGCTGCAAGGTGGACTCGTCTCTGAACAGGTATGGAAATATAAGATCGTGAAAGACAGCTATTATTGTCCTTAATTAATAACAAAATAAACTCGAGATTAATTGTTTATTCAGAATGACAGTATTAAATTAAGATATTCGTCTCTTGTTCGGTTTAAATCAACGTGTGGCTAATTCGGAGATAATGTATGAGATGACGACTGGTCCAATGGAGGCAGTGTTGTATGAACAGATCGATATGTTGGCTGGAATCGGCTGAGGGACTCCACGCCGACTGGTCGATACAGATGCCGGGAGGCGGAAACCAGGCGGGCCGGAGTCGTGGAAAAAGCTTTACACCCAATTACCAGAGGTCTTCAGGATCTGGGTGGAACAATAGAAGTGCCGGGCTATAAATACTGGTAATCGTATGGACATGGAGAATCACATGGTCGCATCAAAAGAGCCACATCTCCACAGTGTGACGTTATATCAGCGAGGAAACAGATTGATCCATATATAATATTTGACAGTTGCATTCGGAAATATTGTTTTACTGAAAGTTGAAATGTATATTACTTGTTGAAAAAATAAGTGGGTTGTTGGACTATTTGTTTGTTTCTAATAGGATTACAGGAGATCATTAATCATGTCGAGATCATTTCTCGTGGACTCATTAATTTTAAAAAAGCCAAGAGACGATAGTGACTCTAAAGCTTTAGAGGAACGGATTCTAGGGAGAGTCGTTGAACGGGTGAGTGAGAGGGCTGTGGTTACTCGGCCCCATCTAGCTCAGTCTCATCACGGGCGGAATGACCACCTGGAAACATCACAAATTCACCGACACAGCCTCGCGGAACACCATGCCTCGTTTGCTAGGTGTTTCCCTCGAACACCAGCTGATCTTATAGGGCTATATACAAACAACTGCCCCATGTGTATCCACCCGTCCAGTCAGTTGATATCAACTACCCAGACATCCATACCAATGATCAAACCTTTAACCACGATGATTTCCTCTCCGGGTTTACATGGAACAGGCTACCCAATATCCTCTCCCGATCAACTTGAAATTTCCCGTAAACCATCAAACCATCGTTCCTTGACGACCAGCCTACAGAATTCAAATTTCACCGCCGTAGATCATAGACGACTGCGATATGTTAGTTTAGGTGAGTTAGAATTTTTTTTTGTGTATTACGTAATTATCGTTTCAACATAACAGGTTATTACAGTATTGTGCGGTGAGAAAATATGTTGCATGTTAAGCGTTTAAAAATATGCTTTAAATATCAGTTATATTATACTTCTATACAAAATAAACGACAAATACGAAATTTAGTTTCAGGTAAATAACTAAAATTAAAGAGATAATAGTCTTGTTTGGTTTCTGAGTTAGACCAGTGTGTATTAATTTTCATTTCAATTAATCAATAATGATTTTTTTTATAATTGTGAAAGTAAAAGGAAAGGGTTTTGTTTTTATATCTTATTAATTACGCGGGTGTGAGTGGCTGATGTCACATTAATGACGAGTGAAAAACGATCTCTTCGCTTTACTGCCTCTATTAGTGAATTTTCACGCCTGGCTTCATGTGGCAATTTGTACGATTTGTTTCCCTTGTCTTGTATAGCAGTCTTATGTCCTTCAATAGAAAACAATAAACTATTTATTGTCTTTGTTAAATTAAACTTTAATGGGATAGACGGGGAGAAAATAGCATGGCTAATATATAACAATAGGTATATCACATATGGCTGGGGCCTTTCAATCTGAGCCCAAGTAAAAACGTTTAAAGAGAGGCATTATGTGAAACAGATTGCACCAATGGTTTATTGCCCCGCGGTTCCTCTAATCACAACACATATTGATAGTTTGATTTAACACTGGATTTACGAGTAGATGTATGTTATGTTGCCTGTGACCAGGTCACTGTGGCCTTACTATACAACTTTAAAACATAAAACTAAAGCTTAACAATTCTTGGGTGAAACTCTTTTGTTGTACGGGCTGCGGTAATATCTGACCTTTGACCAAATGTCTATACAACAAAAAACTAGCTCAAGACGTATATTGGTTTTATTGACAGTTTTATTAGTCAGAGTTATAAGGTGGTTATTTTGTTCTTTTGCCCGCAGCCTCTGCCAGCTCTCCCTCTGTGAATGGAGCCTCCGATGACCTACACAGTAGTAAACGAATCCGTACCGCGTTTACCAGCACGCAATTATTGGAGCTAGAAAGAGAATTCGCTGCTAATATGTACCTGTCAAGATTGAGGAGAATTGAAATCGCCACCTACCTCAACCTTTCTGAAAAACAGGTGAAAATATGGTTTCAAAACCGTCGAGTGAAATACAAGAAAGAAGGGGAGCCGGAGAGTCATGACAAATGTCGCTGCCTCAGAACCTGCTCCATCAGGTCTGGAAAACGAAGAACATCCTTTGACCATTCCTGCTCAGCGGATGAAGGCGAACCCAATGAAAAAGAAATACACGTAGACATTGAATGTGATGTAGACAATGTGAGTGATAGTGACGAGAATGATGATATTAAACATGAATCTAGAATAAAGACTTTACCAATGTTACCCAATATGATAGATTCGGCACCGTCCGTTTGAGGGCATGCAGCCGCTCACACTGACATCAACCCGGTTACCTGTGGAACTATGGCTGATTCAGTGCAACCAATCCTGTGCCTTGTATATAAGCAGCGGTAAATCAATGAAAATGTGCCTTATATGCCTACAAATTACTATTTATTTTGATTAAATATTTTGAGAATAAAAATATTGATATTTGACTAAATATATGTTTTTTGTCTTTAATTAAAAATGGAATATATTAATTTACAAGAGAACCACCTTATTTTTTAATTCGTATAGAAATATTGTTTAGAGCTCAATTGCGCATCAATTTAAATGTTTTTTCTCATTGAATTTATCCCGGGTGAATGGACGACCTAATTGACAAAAATAAAACCTAATCATAAACTACTCTACCTTGAGCTCAACGGGCTGTCTTGCGTTTGAATTGGCGTTCAATCGATTTTTTCTTTCACTTAGCAGTAAAATTAACAAATTAAAAGGAGAATATTAACAAGGGCAAGGGGAAAGGCCTACCACATTTAGTCAAATCATATTTGCGTTAAAATCATGCAACTGAGTTACCGTATTGGTGAAAGGCAGGAAACCCGGATATTCTTGATTAACGATATATATATTTCAGCTTATTCGATAGAAAAGAGCTACATTTGTTTGAGATATTGGAAAATATCTAATCTTTTATTGCGCGTTAAATGGAGTATCACATTTGTATTAAATTGGTTAAATTGTTAACTTCTTGACTTTGAAGACCTCCAAGACTATTTATCTAGAAAATTACATTCACTTTGCTTTGCTTTAGCCTAAATATTTTTCGTGTCTAACGCTGGCCTTAAAGGCCCCCTAACCGTGGGGTGACCTAATTTTGGCTCGAAAACAAAAATCGGCGAGTTTCTGTATTTTCCAAGGTTAGACAAAGTTAGGAACTTTCTGTTTATGCCACAAACTGA
>JAVFBX010201828.1:0-12564 GCA_034783855.1 Mopalia kennerleyi | reverse complement strand
CAGAAAAATAAGTATAACTCATTTGATTCTGTAATAACAAAAAAAGTCCTTGTTTTGGGAACTAGTGCCTCTTTAAGATAAACAATTTGTTAAATAATTAATTACTGGCAATTATCTGACAAGGAATATGTTTAATACATATTAACAATGCCCCCATGATGTACAACTATATATATATGCATGTATTCGGGCCTGTGGCCTCACCTACTGATCATAAATAAAGACCATTATTATTATTACGGATTCATCATTTTAGCAATCCGTCAGCCTGTCTGTCCGTTCGTCGGGATGGCTCTAATCCGTTTCCGGAACAGAACTTGAAAACTATAAAGCCAATCTTGATGAAACTTGGTATAGGCACAATAACCATTACTTGTAGTTGTGCCTTTTGTTATCATGGATTCATCATTTTAAAATTCAGTCTGTCTGTCTGTCCTGACCGGATGGATCCAATCCGTTTCCGGATCAGAACTCGAAAACTATAAAGACAATCTTAATGAAACTAGGTAGGCACATTAACCACTTACTGTAGTTGTGCCTTTTGCTATTATGTTGCGTGCCACTATCTGAAAGGTCAACCCACGAGGGCGTATGTTGGGTTTACTAAAACTCTTGTTGAATATGTAATAATTAAAAAATGGCAAATTTTGAGCTGAGGCGGGTATAGAGTATCCTTAACTGTGCCAATTTGCACTCATGCACATGTGTGCCATGTGGTCTTCTGATCTACTCAGCTCCACGGTTAGCTATATAATTCATCCCATCAATATACCATATATATATATATATATATGCCAACGGTTATTTGCTGTGAGACAGTTGCTCGAACGGCTATTATCATTCTCTGAGTGGTACATTAATACTGCATACGTGACTATATCGCACCCACGAAATAGTCTTGCACCCTCAGGAATATGAGTGAGTCACACTATGTGGCTCGGTCAATCTCGAGGTTTTCTCCCGGTTTTCCACCGTTATTAGGCAAGGAACGGCATGAAGTGGACAATCCGTCGTCACATACTAGTAAGTGAAATACCCTTGAGTAGCCCCAATCAAACAAACAAATTATATAGTGTTGCCACTATACACATTTGGAGGAGGGAGGTCATGGTTAAATGTCCTATTTTGTGTTTGACCTCATATGTTATAGTGTTTATTGAAATATATTGATAGAATTTATTCGTTGGGAAGAAATAATATACGTTTATCACCTGAAAAATAAACTGTGATTCTGAAATGTCGTATAGGCCTACCTCAAGCCCGTTAGAAGCGTCTGAAACCTTGTTTTCCCAGCGGCTGGGAAAACAAAAAATTCCCCTCAGCTTTGGGCCAACCCCCATTTAGCGCATATAGGTTTCTCAGCGCGAACATCAGCTGAATATATATTACTCGGGTGTAATGCAAGATCGGAACAATAAACATACGTGACAGTATCATGGGACACAGACTTATACGAATAGGGTATAGAAGTGTCATTAGTTGAAAACGTAACTACTGTAGTTATTTAAAAACTGCACGTCAAAATCCGCCATTATAACGCCTTGTTTTAGTCCAATACCATTAAATTTGTATTGATTCGCGTAGGAGCAAATCTTACACGCCAATCTGTGCAATATTATACGTTCATCTAATGAGCTATATAGACTTATTTCCAGTCTATCAGTTTCAGGGTGACAAATTTGACTTATAAAGAAATAAGGCCGAACCACTAGCTTTTTCTTCCATTTTGTATTTCTCACATTCGGGATAATTGGACTTTTATCCTATGATTTATTAAAATAGGTAGGAGCATAGCAGGAGCAGAAGCCTCTACTAGTCCATACCGTGTATCTATATATAACGGAACAAAGTATTCCCCAATGAATATATTATATCAAGTGTTTGCCTTTGCTGCCCTTTTTTTGTCCATTCAATTTTTTTTCCATTCTATTTGGTATGGTGAACTCTTAGAAATGTTTCTAGGTGGAAAATCAGAGCGATGCTCTAAAACCTTTATTGTCTATATAGCCCGTGTCAAATGCTAGTTGAATTCCATTGAAGATGTGATCAATCTCTTAATAGACTAACACCAATCAACCGCATGTGGCGTCAGTGAATAAGTGCTCAATTTACATACACGGAAACTGTTAATACGCGTATATGCACAGCGGGCAGACTGTTAATCCTCTCCAGGTAGCTACCTGTATTTAATTGATTGTCAAAACATCACTGTAGTAAATACTGTAGTCAAGTTTTATCATCAAAGTTAACGGTCTTCAATTCTAGGATAATGATCTCTCTCTCAACTTTTGGAATATACAATAATATAAAAATCGCAAATTTTGAGCTGAGTGGGCGTTAGAGTACCGGTATTTTTTAGCACGGGGAGATAAGATACATGTAGTGGCCAACTTCGAAAGGATCAATGAATAATGTTGTAAATTCGGGAAACAGAAAAGACAGCTCTTCTGTTTGTTTGATAGGTGTTTTACCCGTAACTCAAGGGTATTTCACTTATAGGACGACGACTTGTCTATTTCTCACGCCGTGGGAGCCACACACTCTGATTGCCGGAGACACATACCGGAGGTCGACAGATATCGAGCTCATGTCGCCTGCGGCTTTCCTCGTCCTAATATCTTCGCCTTTGCTGATGGTCCTGGACAAAGCCACATATATATATTTCTAAAAAGCAATCACACTGGCACAGGGATGTATATTAATTAAAATCGATGAATCATCTCATGTTCTAGATAAAATTGGCATTTTAGAGGTACAGAGATAATCCAATGAATATGTCTCTTTAAGAGAAAGAGTGTTACGACCTGTCTGATACAGAGGGAAGTTTCGCCTTAACCAGTTGGTCCTTTACGTTTTTGTTTCTCTTGTATGCTAAAATGGGTCTTTGTGGGAGAGGAGTAGACATTTTAGGTACAAGATTGTGATATTCCTGTAAAAGGAGACTAGCAAATTGGATGCTTGGTTAGTCATATCGGAAAACAAATGGAATTATTTCTTTTTTAGACCCTTTACCTGGTTCCCAATTGGAACCCAGTGGATACAAAGTTTGAATCCAATAAGCCTCTCTTTCTTACGGTTTCTTCTTCAGAGTGAAGAATTTGTGTTTTTTCAATCAGCCTGGTTTCAAAATGATCTTTAACCGAATGATCAGGGAGAGAGACATATTCAGCTATTGGTGATATGAGGTTTGACCTAATGGAGCTCAAATGATAGTTGGCTCTAAGCCGAAGAGGATTTTTGGTTTCACCAACATATTGTTTCAGACACAACTTGCAAGTTATAAGTATACCACATTTTCTGGATCACAATTCCAGTATTGATAGTTTGTTGCCCAACAATGAAGGCCTTTTGCACTATGCAAGTATTTAGTTTGCATCTCGCCTTCATACATTTTGAAGACCTACCGGACACTGTTACAGGGTGATTGGGACATTGTCTTCTAGAAGCTTATTCTAGCCCTTGGTCTAAATTATAACTGTTCAGTTGTCTGATGGTTTGATTTGGCGAAGAAGTCGCCTAGTAGGCCTATATCCTCTTATGACAAGGGCTTTAAAAGGAACAGTACAAGCCTGATTGAAGGTAGCAAGAGTGCTAGAATTTCTGTGAAACATTATTACTTGTGATTTAATAGCTCCCATGAAGATATGTGGAGGATGAAAGGATTAAGCATGAAGTAGTTGGTGAGTGTCTGTAGGCTTAAAGAACACCTTAAAATCCAAAGATTGTACTGTATGAAAATTAGGACGTATACCTTACCATCTGAAACACTTACGCTGTCAAAAGTAATATTTTGCTGGAGTTTAATTTTAGGATCGTGCTGATTTAGGGTGGCAATGAAGGAATCAAGATCTTCTCTGGAATGCTGCCAGAGTACAAATTAGAAATAGCATGTAAATACCTAATATACAACAGGGGCTGCTTAGCACACATACCAAGGGTTTCACATTCCCATTCTGAAATAAAAATCAAAACAAAGATGGGACTAAACCGTTTACCTATAGCACAACCCTTAATTTGCTGCTATATTTAGTCATTGAATCCGAAATCATTACATCAATATCTCAGTAGATGGACGACGGGGGCCGGATTACCAATCGAAAGCGTTTTTTTTTTTTACAAAACGATGTCCTGCCTCAATATCGAAATTTGTGTACATAACTTCTACGTCAAGTGTAACTAATATGACGTCTTTATCAACCTGAATATCAGACAGCTTATTAAAAAAGTCATCAGTAATTTGTTTATAAAACTGGGATGCCTTTTCGCAATTAGTTTGAGGTTGGCATCGATAAGTTCCGAGACATAGTAGATCTGAGAAACAATCCAATATTATATAGGTCTCCCTGAAGGCATAGGCGGTTGAGGCCATTTCTCCTGTGGTTTGTGAGTTTCAGGGAGAATGTAGAAAAGTATATTTTTAAGTCCCCGTCTGAGAGTAGATAATCACCCTGTCTAGCACTCAGGCGATTTTGATCTTACCAAGATAGAATTATTTCTGGGGTCCGAATCTGTTTTTTTCTCTGCTGTATATCTATATATATTTCTAAAAGCAATCACACTAACACAGGGATGAAGATCAATTAAAATATATATATTAAGTCACTGGTCCCTTTAGCCTTCATTTTACAGAATTTGGTGAAATGCAATACTATCCGTCGTCGTAAAAGGAGGAAGCCACCTAGCAAGTTTGAAGTTTATCGGTGAATTTATTCTCGATTTATTGTGTTCACAACAAAGACAGGCATGAATATAAGCTACAATTATGTAATAACGGCTATTTCATTTAAGGAAATTCTATGAAATACAATACCATCCGTCGTCTTAACAGGAGGAAGCTACATGCCAAGCGTAAAATTAATCGGTAAATTTGTTTTCAAGCTAGTGTGTTCACAAACAGTTGTTCCGGAAAGACAGGCGGACGCCGAGTAGCACTTATAAGTTCCCCCTACTATAGTAGTGTTGGACAATGAACTATATCGGTTATAAATTTTTTTTTTTTTTTTGTGAATAGTTGCTCTGTAGACCGGAAAGACTATTTCCAGCGATCTAGTGGTACCTTCATGAAAATACCATAGTGGGGCTGAATAGGAAAATAGGCAACGTGTGCCCATAAACATGAAGCTGGTGTGAGTATCTGAAAGGATAGACGCACAATTTAATCACAAGGCCAAACACTGTATGCAGAACATGAAATGGTTTATTTAAGAAGTCCATATTACACTCATCTCCGTCTTCTGATTAGGAAAAGGTTCAAACCAGATAACATCATATAATGAGAACAGACTTTAAAGGGTAACTCCAAAATGGTGGGTGTTATCACCGCGACCAATGACTGAGTATTCACATACACAGCAGGATTCAAGCACCATCATGGATACATACATGTCATTGTTATAGCTTCATATATGGACTGGTTGTTTAAAAATGATAAAATCGGAGTTGGACGATGTTGAATTTTCTTAATCCATTATTGCCTATTTATCACAACAAGCTTTTCCACACACCCAACATGTGTTCAAATAATGATCACGTAAAAGACAATTTAACTAAATTCCGGTTTCTTGAAAGTTTCATTTGTTGAAATATCACAGTAAACTAGCTCAGTAGTGTCAGAACCACTTTCACAATAAAGTAAGCTGTCAACTGACGATATTTGCATTCGAATCCACAATTCATCATACATCTTTAAACAACCAGTCCAATATCAATTTGGTGGCAGTTAAATATGTTAACAAGAAGCTGGCTTAGGACGAAATATCTGAAACATAGCAATACAGATAGATACCCAAGAAATGACAAACAACTGGCTGGAAAGTCACAGTATACAAAGACATTTCAGTACATGGGAGCTACTTTGTAGGGATATCACTGGCAAGTTACCATTACATCATTTGCTAACATAGACTTTGTTTCTAAAAATCTCGGACCTGCTCAACATCACAGATTACCTGATCCGTTTTGTTTACATCATTTCAGGACATAGCCGCTTAGACCATTCCAAAGAGTTAAGACCCTGTTTTATATTGAAAATGATACGAGCTATATAGATGTTGAAAACTGCTATATGGTCTAGCTAAACATTTCTCTCATATGCGTGTCTCTCAGTACCAGTTTGGAGAAACTCCAAGAACAAGTTTTTTGATAGCTTGTTTGCTTATTATTTATTTGAATAAGATTTAACGCTGTCATGATTCAAGGGTATTTCACTTTTATGACAATGTATTTTACCATTCTTACTCGGCCTTACCATGTGATTCTGGAATGATTGTTATAAAAGGCAACTAAGATTTACCTGGTAAACAGATGTCATATAACAGTATAAGTAAGGCTTCCTGCCCAGAGATTGACTCTAGATCAAGCTAATTCTGTACTGAGCATGTTTACTGAAATGTATCTACAGTGTACATAGACAGGGCAATGTAGTATATACAGTAATAACCTGTTATTCGTAGCTCAATTCATTTAACAATGTACTTTAATCCGTTGCATTGTTGTCTTTTTGTTGTTATGTCAATGCTTATCAAGGGTCAACTCATGTGTTTATTGAAATGGTCTGCAAGTCTACGGTGTTGTCATAACATTGAGCAGGTCCAAGAGAGAAAAACAACAGATGTGGCATTAGTAATAGTTCCTTTAACCATCAACACACAAAATATAACAGGTTGATAAAATAGAGATATTATGAATAAGAATATATGTTGATTTGTTTTTCTAGAATACCTGAACAACAAAATATATACAAGAAATATATAACATTTGTCAAGTTACAATGCGGCCATAGCCAAACCTTAAACAGTTCATTTTTGCCATGCACCAGCTTGTGATCACTTGCATTATATATTGAGCGATAACATTACAACAGTAAGATTTTTTAATAAAAAAGATACGGGCAATTATTTGAAAACTGTGATGAATATAAAGATATCAATTATGAACGTTAAAACTTAATTTAAAAAAACCCAAACATTTAATTTGATTAGATTACCTTGCTACGACATGCTTAAATACCCAGATCATTGTGAATCCCACATGTACCTGGAACCAGTGAGTCATTATGAAATGAAAGTATTCATTTACATCCACTATGCATGTAGTGTAACCAGGTAAGACAAATTTGTCGATGCAGAAATCCCACACATTGAAAAATCAAATAATAAAACCGTGTTTTGTTCTACCTGCGTACCCCTATCCATCGTGTACTGTTTAATAGATAGATATTCAACTAAACTCAGATGGGTCAGATGTCTGCATCGATGAAGTTGTCTCCCCTTGGTATACTATATGCATAGTGATTATAGTAAACACCTAATTCACAGGGATGCAATGTTCCAAGTGCCAGAGATGAATCCCAGCTCTAGGCGTACAAGACACACCTACAATGTCATTTAGCCATATCTTAGATTTGATACAGGCCACTCGATTGGCTACTAGATCTGTCCTGAACATTTAAGAGCTGGTTTTGATTCTGGTTACCAGTTGTTGATGGAATATGATAATTACTGAAGTTATTATACACCTAACTGTTCATTCCTATGACAGAAGTTTCAAACTACAACTCTCCTATCTTATACGATAGTGAACAAAGATTGGAGTTTTTTCTGCGTAGTACTCAGATGTCTCATGTCAAAGTTTGCTGATGTCACAAAGGGAATAACACTCAGGTACCAACCAGTTACATAGCATCCTGCCATGTAATGTAGGGGGTGTTGTTACTGAATTAATCTAAGAAATGTTTATCACGGTCAGATTTTCTGCTTTAATTTTGCCTCCTAGAATAATTGGGTGTATAATAAATAGGTCAGGTGCTCACAAGAACACCGTTTCTGACAGCATCAGGTCTTGTCAACACATAGCTCTATCATCCAATAGCCTATATTATTGCGGTTATACAACCAAAGCCAAAACAAAATTCAAATCAGCAAATATTCTAATGGAAAACCAAGGAGACGGAAGCAACTGGTACGGCACTAGGAATTTGAAAAAAGCATCACAAACTGGCATATAGATGAAAGATGTACATAACATAAGTTGCTTTATTGTGGACTGTGTTTACAGTCTGAAAAAGCTTTTCGCCTGGCAAAGCAGATCAGCTATGGCATAATTGGTGACAAAATATATTCCTTCATTGTGAGAAGATTTCTATATAATAATCTTATTTATTTTTCTAAAACCCTAAACTAAATTCTCACAAGTAACAATAACAAATAGACTCACTAAACAATTTTCAAACAACAATTTACTATGTAACGTCAGCGTGTATTTCTATGTAATCTATAAAAAGGTAAAATATTTTAAATTATAAATGAATATATAATTGGAGGTACCATAACAATATAAATGTTGATGCTGCAGCAGTGCTATTAGTTACAAATAATAATAGTGCCAATCATTGGAATTAATGACCAGCCAGGGAACAAGTATTTTACATATTATTCACTAGTATATAAGGAAATTTTATCTGCACATTTCCTCCTGGGTATAGACCCCATGCCCATTGACATAGAAGCCCACTCAATTTTTAATAGTTGTGCCAGTTTTTCTAATGCACAGTTACGTTTTCAAGGGCTGTCTTATTTTTAAAAAACTTTGTTTTAAATTTATATGTGGGTCACATACCAGGATTTTCTTCGTTAATAAAAGTGCCATTTTGCCTCCGTTTAATAACATTGTTGGTATTACATTTTTGTTATTACGCTTTGTCCGATGCTTTCATTCTACATTGTCATGTTGTATGTCAATTGGCATAGGCAATTTAGGGAAGAAAAGTTGAAATAACAAAAAGAATAGTTTACAGTGAAGCTTAAATACCAAAAAATTGCTTGTGTGAATGGAAAGGGTGTCCAGCCCCATGGGTTCACCAAGCACACAAGCATTATTTATGGTAATCAAATTTCATTTAGCGCAATATCCGCAATGTATTTTCTCCTATTATTTCTCTCCAATATCACAACTGGTTTTACAAATAGTATCAAAATTAGACCATCTAAGACAAAATCTATGCAGTTTTGCAGAAATGTGAAGGCTACATGCACAAGGTTCTGTATAGTTTTGAGCAAAAGGCGACTTGGAGGGAATTTAGCTATGAACAGAATAATCTAGTCCTGTTGACAGATTAAACTTCATGTCTGGTACAACTAGTATGATAGAGTTATATAGCTCTGTTAGAAAAAATATAATGGGGATGTTTATTGTGGACATTTATAACAAGATGCTTAAGGCATTCATCTTTTCATTGTTTATCGTAAGCAGTCCAGCAGTTTGTGTTCAAGTTAATATTTTGGGTATAGGTAGGTAAAACAGTGTGGGCATTCTCTTAAAAAACATGTACATTAAAAAACCATGTACCTGGGCTCCCTTTCTTTCCGAATTAAGCTGATTTTCCTCATCACCAGAATTCCAGTTTGGAGGTGAATATAAATGGAATGAAAATATCAATACTGAATTTTAACAAAATTGATGAAGAGATATAAAATCTATTTTACTCGACATAGTTAAAATTTGAGTTATAATTAGAACGGTGGAATTTTACGAAAGTATATTTTTTCCACCAAGAATCATTTTTAAAACTGACTTTTCTTCTTCGGAAAAGAATATCAAAATTTAGTGTACACATTGAACTTTAATGATAGACTGAAAAACTAATTAGGTTTTTAACTATTTTCTTGCCTATTTGACAGGATCATACTTTGTTAACACCACACAGTAAATTGATACAACAACATGGAAAAAAAGAAAACTATGATGTTGAAAACTCATTGGATGGACCGTTTGGTCGGGAGTCATTGTACACAAATAAATAAAGAGAGTAAGGTTTAAAAATGGAGTTTGCAAAAAATCAATATTTTGGAAGTTTACCTATTACATTTAAATCTGGTCTGTAGTTTTTACCTGGACAAGCATGAGCTGTCACAAGGTGATGACACTGTGACTAGTTCTGTAGATAAATCCTACCAAAATCTTTTAAAAAATTAACTACACATGTGTGTGTATATATATATATATACATTGCAAATCTTCACCCTCACTTACATAACAGATAAACCAAACTAATATCAACAAAAAAAAATTAAAAAAACCCCACAAAAATTAAGTGCAAAACAAATACTCAAATCATTTATCTAAATAATACAAGCTTGTACTAAATTTTCTAAGATATATAATGGAAGATAAAGAAAGGTACAGGTGTGTTTGTTGGGGTGATCGGACAATAACAAAAAAAAGTAATTATGAGGAAGACTCAAATTATATATGGTCATTTTGTTATGAAATCTCAGCTGCAATGAAGGAAAAAAATGTTAAAAGGTTTCTACATTAGTATAGCAGGAGTTGAATTTGAACATTATAAGCCAACAGTAAATAGACACACTAACACAACCATACAATGTGTAGTGATTTGCTGATAGAAAGTAATGTTCCTCCAGTTAAGAAGACATGACTATGCTGAGAAGATGCTGCTCTTAGCCAGTCTTCTTATTGTGATAGCCTAAAATGTGAATATTATATACAATGTTCGGTCTAATTTGCAACGAATGACTGGACTACTACAGCAAATCAAATTTTATAAGTCAAAGATTTTGAGCTCTTCTCATTTGGGCCATACAGAAATATAGAAAATTTTATAAAAAATTTAAAATCTTGTTAAACGTAATATACATTCAATTTGTATATGAAAAGAGAGCACTAAATATAAATTGACACTGAGAAAAAAATAATAATTGTACAAAAACATTAAATGATAATTATATATGAAGTGGGTGGTTTATCATGCTGTAAGGTGTAAACCAAAAAACTTTGTTTGTTGTTGCTGAAGTAATGATCCCAAATAGGTACAGGTAGCCCTGATTGTATTTTAAGTTTGTATAAAAACCCTTTTTATGTCCAATGTCATAACGGTTACTCCCCCTCCTCAGTAAAATCTGTACTTCTCTTTGATGATAACTTCAATCGAAGGTGGGTGCCCACTTCTTCAATGATGCCAAGGGCCTGTCAAAAAGAAAGAGCAGAATAAACTTATTTTGACACAAACTTTTTTACAAAATTATTACCTGGTTAAAATAAAGGTACTTAACTTATAATTTGTCAGTGTCCCCTACTGATGGAACCAGAGGAGGCTACAGTTTAACCCCTGGGGCCTGTCTTACGAAACATGTGTATCCTACGTTGGACGTAATTATCATGACGTCCAGTGCTGAAAGCATTGCATTGTCTTGGTAATTACGTACAACATTAGCTATTAGCTTCACATCCTTCATAAACCCAGCCCCTTGTCTGTCCGTCCGTCTGCATCTTTACATGACAAGGGACAAAATGCATAAGATCAGACATAAATCTTTTTGCTCTTTCAACAACAGACTGTGAAAACGTGGCAAACATTTCATTGGACTATTGTAGAAGCAAATAGGCAATTATAAATCAGGTATATCAACAATAAACAAGAGTGGCATGACTCACTACTAATTAATGTGCCTGTGATGATGTCAGAACTATTGAATGGGACTAAGTTTGTGTGTGTGTATCAGCATGTAGCCATCCAGTGTTTAGATCATTGTTTCCCATTTTAATGACAGCTCCACTCTGATACAGAGATGTCACACTCAAAAGTTGCTCTAATAAACAAACTCTGTTTTTTGCATCTGTGAAGACTCAAAATTTGTACAGCTTCCTTAAAACTTCATACAGATCAAGTTTAAATTTAAAGCAGTTTTGTTACTATTGTGTAAAATAATGTTTCCGTTTTTTTTAAATTTCATCATTTTTCTTAGTATCATTTCTGCTGATTGAACCAAATGATTGTGTACGTCTTTCAGCTGACAACGTTAAGTTAAAGTTTTCCACAATGTTGTTAAATGTTTGCAAATTATGCCCCAAAAACTCTTCAAAATATTAGTTTTCAACAGAAAGAATGCAAGGGTTGGTGTGCTTTTACTGTGACTTTTATTCTAAGTTTGTATGTCTTAAAGCATATTGGTGAAGGACTCCACACTATTGATAATTGACTAAACACTATTGGTGAAGGACTCAACACTATTGCTAATTGACTAAACACTATTGGTGAAGGACTCAACACTATTGATAATTGACTAAGCACTATTGGTAATTGACTTAACACTATTGGTGAAGGACTCAACACTATTGATGAACGACTCAACACTATTGGAGAAGGACTCCACACTATTGCTAATTGACTAAACACTATTGGTGAAGGACTCAACACTATTGCTAATTGACTGAACACTATTGGTGAAGGACTCAACACTATTGATAATTGACTAAGCACTATTGGTTATTGACTAAACACTATTGGTGAAGGACTAAACACTATTGGTGAAGGACTAAACACTATAGGAGGAGGACTCAACACTATTGATGAACGACTGAACACTATTGGAGAAGGACTCAACACTATTGGAGTCGGACTCGACACTATTGGTGAACAACTCAACACTATTAGAGAAGGACTCAACATTATTGGAGAAGGACTCAACACTATTGGAGAAGGACTCAACACTATTGGAGAAGGACTCAACACTATTGGAGAAGGACTCAACACTATTGGAGAAGGAC
>JAVFBX010201817.1:0-12564 GCA_034783855.1 Mopalia kennerleyi | reverse complement strand
AACTTTGATAGCACTTAAAATCGTAGCAATCTGAATTTATTGATAAAAGCTAATTTTGGGAGCTAGTGCCTCTTTAACCAAAGAAACTTTACTGCTCGTGTAGTTTCATTCATAATTCATATAATTTCGATTATTTTTTTAGAATAGTCTATTTTAATAGTCGTTGTAATATATTCACATTCCGTATATGTGAAATATTTATATGTTTTTGCGGACTTTTTATATAACCAAAAAAATCGTGAAGGAGTGAGACTCATTAGTTATCGGCCCGCGGCCGTGGCTTAGTGGTTAACGAGTGCGCTTTCTAAAGCCTACTTCGAAGTACCGTTTACGGGATCGCGCCCGTCTGTCCACATTCAGGTGGACATACAAGTGAAATACCCTTGAGTACGACGTTAAACCCCAATCAAACAAACAAACAAACTCATGAGCTATCTGTATCACCATAGCAATGCACATGCAGGGACAACCGTGAATCTCACCAGTTTTCCGGAATCTTTACGGAAACGGACGAATGATAACAATACCGAGTACCTCATTTTATGTGGATTGAGCTTGGATAAAGCCGAGCTTCATATCCCTGTATATTGTAATCCCATGCAGGTATACCTAATGTACATTGTCTGAAATAAGAGTTATTAGTATTATACAATGTCCATATACAGAAATGGGGATAAGTGGTTTATAGCCACATGAATGCAGAGAATTAAACCAATTGGTTTGGATGGTTGATGCACTTATTACGTCAGTCACATATAGTTTGAAGTAGTATATTATAGTCTTATGTGTCAAAAACAACTCACGGGAACAAAACAAAGTCTAAGTTATGTATACTTATGTATATATTTATAGCGAGAGACGCTTTTTCTGTGCTGTTCAGAGATGGCAAAACCGTTAAGCTTCAATGCAACCCAACACCCTAAATGCTAGGATTCTAGCCCCCCTCCCCCCCTCCCCCTTACACAAACAGGCTGACCCCGCTCTGATCATGTTGCAGGACGGCCAAGATGTCAAATGACTTTACTGCTACAGTGAAAACTATATACGATCATATTTCAAGATAACAGATTCTAATTCTTAAAAATTAAGGCCGCCGAGTTACATATGGGACTTGACTTATAGGTCAGTTTGTTTTAAGTGTAACCGTGCTGGTTTTTAAAGCACTGGAAGAGATCAATTTTGCAACAGATTGACACAGTTTCATGGTTGTCTTTTCGCCGTCAGATTAAGATTTAAATCAAATACCCCTTGTGCAAGATCGGCGTTAAGCGGTAAAGAAGATGACCAGGCCAACGCTTTGAAATAATCGCAGGGGTTTTTATAGACCAAATTTTTCATTGTTAATCCACTGTTAATTCTGAATTTTATAGTTCGCCAGTGGCCAAAATAAGCCAAAACTCAATTTCTCAAACAAAACTGAATATCAAATTTAAGAAAAACTCAATTTTCATTATTTTTCATCGGGCTATTCCCGATGACGGAAAAAGTGTCTATAAAAAACCCTGAATCGATGAATTGTCTATCATGTTTTACAGGCCATAGTTTTCTAAAAAAATAAGATAAATATAATTCTTAAGACTACATTTGAAGCAGATTTTATATAAGGTAAAGAAAACAAACAATATTGCGGTTAACAGGTAAGCGGCTTTACTTGTTTAATTTTGTGGCTCCCAAGTCATTTTTTGTTGGAACTTAAGACTGCCTGCACAACCACATGTACTTTGCTGTATATTGATGCCTGTAAAGAATAACTCATACATGTCTAAAGAAAAGTGTTCGTCAGCGTTTAAGTGAAATATATCTGGTCGGTGGTACATTGTTACCTTAAAGAGCAATAGCAATGCAATCCCTTTCACTGCATAATGCTACTTAGAAAATCTGAATATTCACTGCGTACTGATAAGGCGAAATTGATGGATGGAGAAATGACAAAAACATATGTGAATACAGCTTTTTCAAAAAGTTTGCTTAGACAAATAAGTGAAGAAGTTGGTATGTAGTTTGGAGGAAGAGCGGATCACCAGATTGATAAGTTTCAGGAACATTAGCATTTTCCAGTCATACGGAAATGTACTTGTGTTTTTGCAATGATTAAAAAAAGTAATCAGGACCGGCGTAAGTGAAGGCCGGTGTCCTTGACACAAGAGTGTTGGGCTAATCCCATCTAGCTCAAAAGACTTGTTGGTGTCGATAACCTCCAGAAATAATTTACATAGTTTCCACCAAAATGTTCAACCTGTGCAGAAATATTGTCCTCGTAACACCTTTTGGCGTTGCATGAATTAACGCGGTTTTGCTGCAGCTTACAAGCTTGGTGTTAATGCCATGCACTGTGTATTTTCTTGGAACGTCTAAAAAAGTTATCACGAAATCTGATTTCCATAGTTATGAAGCCTTACCATTCGGATATACTGTTGTTTGGAAATAGCTCCACTAGCAGACTTTAGTATAGAGTCTGTCTTAATTGATCATAACTCATTTATGTCATTTTCACATCTTTGTATAAAGCCTCTATCTCAATTTATATAACATAAGCCTAGCGATTCCACGAACAGATCCCAGTTAGCCTTCTTATCATACGCGTCGATTTAAGTTTTTAATTGAAGTTGAAAATTAAAAGTAGGGTCTAGTAGTGTATTAGAGAAGGGCCGTGTAGGCTCAGAAATAATTTGCGCAAAGCAGAAAGTCGAGATCATTGTTAGTAATAATATTCTGATTCTTTAATTCTTCGGTTGCTTGAAGTATATTGTCCTGCAATTCCTACCACATGTCAACATCAGTATTTGGAGGTCGATAAACAACACAAAGTAGCAATTTTGGTTCATCATGTATCCCTATCCATACCATTTGGAGATATGGGTGTTCAAACTCAGGGCGGCGAGAAAAAGACAACTGGCTGTCCGAGAGATGAACGCAAACCCTCAAGCCTCATCGCGGTCCCGACATACTGGTTCATAAAACTTGGTAGACTTACTGCTAAGTTAGAAAAGAGATGTGTCAAATGGGTTTCTGCAAAGGCGATGATGTCAAAATCAATAACATTGCTAGTGGCCAGATCACATTTGTTTTCCAAACCACACATGTTTAAATTGAATATGAACAATATCGAAGATGTGGATAACAATACGAACAACTGCATAAGACTAAGAAATATACGAAGGGATGATATCATAAAGTTTGGAGTAGAAAGACCACACCAAATGTGTATACAAAATACCCGAAACACACAATAAAACAAATTTCTTCCCAAATCATCAAACACACGACACTGTTACAGATGCGACGTTTTAACTGTTACTCATATATGAGTAACAGTTAAAACGATTATAATACCGTGGATGAAATATTCATCTCTGACTATATCCAATGAATCGAGTATTAAATCCACAAAGAAGGACGTTAATAAAACTAACGTTCAAATCATTTAAATAGTTTATTTGTCTCCCCCAGCGTTGAGGCCGCGGCCGTGGCTTAGTGGTTAGCGAGTTCACAGGTTCGAGTCCGTCTGTGAGTCACACGATGTGTGGCTCCGGCAATCGCGGTGCTGGTTTTTACGAGGTTTCTTCCCGGTTTTCCACCATAATTAAGCAAGGAACATTGTGAAGTGGACAATTCGCCGTCATATAAGTGCAATACCCTTGAGTACGACGTTCAACCCCAATCAATCAAATCAAATCAAATCACCCAGCGTTGTGCTTTACACTTGTTTCTACCGTTGAACGCCAGGTTAAATATAACGCAAAAGCAGGTTTTGGTAGATAAATATGTAAAACAAACCATACGCAATAAATATACATGGACAAACATGTGATTCATTTTCAATATGATCTTCTTCTTATTAACATACTATATTCAAAACCAACCGGAACAAAAAAAAAGATTGTGAGTAGGTTCTGCAGGACTGTATTTATGACCTTGCATTCTTCGATCTCCACCAGATACACGCAGGATTACACAAGACATTTCAAATTCAACATAACTGCTAGCTAATGCTCATGTGCTTTTTGTTAAATATTAACATAGTTTACATTTGTGCATTCTCAAATGTTCAATCGAAACAGGTATGTTGGTAACCCTACGAGTGAGTCTGAGCGGAAATCTTAAACCATTGTCGACAGACAAAAATAACTCTTTAGCCATAATTGATTCTCATGTATATCTTCACAATGCCAGATTTACTGAAGAGCAGGTCTTGCAATTGTGGTCAATTTCCGTTGATTTAAATGATTTAAAAGAAATACAAGCATAGAAACAATTTAGTTGCCTTAATATGGACCAGTTTTGTAAAAGGCATTTTGGTTAAATAATACAAGTTTAACACTCATGGCGTAGTAGCCTTATTCTATGCATAATAAAAACATCAACAGGAATGAACTATGATGGAGATTTTATTCGGCGGAACAGTGAGGTCTATGTCTATTTACTATACATAGAAAACATAAAAAAAATGGACTGATGTCCAGCCAAATTTCTATGTAAGTTCGAAAGGCGCGCAGGCAGCGGGATATGTACGGATGATATCAACCATTTGCCTGAAGTCAAAAAAGTTAGCCAGTGAGAAGATATGGTCAGAAAGAGGCCTGGATACCATTGACTCAATCTCATCCCTTCCAATGGCATAGTCCCCGATGCCTAAAGCAAAGACAAATGCTTTAACTTGAAGTCGCCGTATATTTACGGCTATCTCAGCACCACAGTTTGACTGACCATCTGTCAATAGAAGGACTTCCTTCACAGATTTGGTGGCAGGGCGGATTCCTGTCAACATATTATATACAATATTATTTAAATGTAATACACAGAAAGATATAGCAACAATTTGTATAGGAATTGTATAACGACATACGACTTGTATCACTAGTACGTGGAAATGGGAAACCAAATTTGGTAAAGAATAAGCCACTGAATAAACCGATGTATAGATTTTCTCTAATTGCTTTCCTCGATAATTAGCGAAATCAAATGTTACGCTAGTTTAGAATCTGCAAGTGTACATTACTGTAGTGTGCATGAGAACGACATATCTGTAATTCTCCAAATTTGACATACTCCAAGTGTTATTTCATGGCTTCTTTCTATTTATAATCCGCAAGTGTAAGATAAAGGATCCAGAGTATGTGAAGAACGCAACCACTTAAGATGCAAAACTTTAGTCTGACGGTTTAGTTTTGACTTGAATCATATATTCAGATTGCATTTGGAAAGTTATTTCCCTTTGCAATATTTTTGTCCGTGTAATTGCATTAAAGCTGGTTCATATTTAATGACAAAATTAAGAAATATAATCTGTGAAACAGAATATAATTGCAAAACGCTCTGAGAAGTATTTTCAAGTCAGCTGCCTGTGTTAATATCCTTCTATATACTAGTATAGAATATATATATTTTGAATAAATGAATATATATGAAGAGAGAATAAATGAAGAGAGAAACATTTGCTTGTCTCCACCTATATAAAGAAGATCTCTAATGAGTGACCCGATGATATCAAATTTATGAAATGAGGGTAGTAATTTTCAACCCGAGTTTCAGAAATTTGATATCCGCGTCACGAATTTGATATTCTATTTATCCCATAAATGCTTTTTTGTAACAATTTTAATCAGAAATTAATATATATTTTCGCTTCCATGTCAAGAGAGAAACGAGTAGCGCGCATTGGTAGAAAAGACATCTGGGTCAGTGTAAAGTGTCCATCAGACTGATCAGCACCCGCGGAACAGAAAACAATGCCGGTCGAAATGCAATATTTATCAAACTGGAGTATGAAATGAGAGTACAACAAATTCGTTTTAGCTGAGTAAACATCTAGCAGTAAGTCTTGATCCATGAAGAAAGCATTAAAAAGACATGTGAATACTTCCAAAGAAATCGAACTGTGTCGTCGCGAGCGTTGCACGCTTTCAGTACATCAACAGAAAACATTGCCGGTTGAAATGCAATATTTATTTGATTTAAATATGACACAAAAGAAAAAAAAGATTTAATTTGAGTCTGACAATTATTTCTGACCAATTAACAAATCATTACAGAGACATTTGAACAGTTCCAAACACATCGAATTGTGTCGAGACCACTGACCGCTAAATACGTTATCAGGGTCAGTGGACTGGTCGTGACAAGAGTTGCACTCTTTCAGCAAGAAATTATGAATGGATCGAAAGACAGATGGAAAACGAGAGAAGCGTAAAATGTCTGGTCATAGTTAGAAGTTGATTTTTTTCCACGAACACGTCGGCAGATGCAAAAGTGCATAAGTTACAGTTAAATACATTATAAAAATCTCTAAAATTTTTGAAAATTTATTGGAAGAGAACAGACTAGTCATTAAGAAATGTTAATTCATAAAATAAAAATACTGAATTCGCAATATATTGTATCCGCCATACATTAGCACAGGAAATAGGTCTGCATGCTAAATAATTTGGACTAAACGCTGTGCGAGTTGTAGCCTATGACTTCAGGATTGTGATGCTCTGAATGAAAGAGGCACAGAACCAATTGATAAGGCGTTGGCAAGAGTATGGGAGATGGGGTGTCTTGTAATCCGATCACGAGGGAATCTGCATGCTGCAACTGGACATGTCGTTTATTCCTTTAATGCATTTTGAACTTGGGCACTAATAGTTGTTACTCACAAAATGAAATTACATGTGGTTTGCTTGAAGTTCTACATATCATTTAAATTCATACATAGATAAATTGACACCCGTATACAATATATATGGTAATATAAGTTTTCACGGGCGGTGTCAAGTGTTTCGACAAAATTCCAACCGTGTTGGGATGAGAAAAATTTTACAATCCTCTTTCTTTTGTCGTTCATTAAATCGCCAGCATAAAATGCCGACATCCTAGAAGGCCGGTTGGTTGAAGTGGCCTATGTGGGTATCATTTATAAACAGCGACCAGGATTTCTGAGGATCGTGGATTCGATTTGCGTAGAAAAATAAACTAGTTATCTTTTCTGAACTAAAATCTCTTCTAACTGACAGAGACATATCCCCACAATAATGAAAACAATTAACTGAGTATTTGCAGGATTCAAACTATTAATGACAAAAGCCTTATCTGAAAAATGGATATTGCTTGCTATAATACTCGACATTTGTAAAATTGTGTTTAAATTAGTATTTAGTTAGCGTTGAATTAAGCTTCTCGTGTTTGTCATTTCTTATGCACATATTTTGTGTGTGATTTCTAATACATAATTCATTTTTTTGGTGGCACAAATACATTGACACGAGAAATCGATACACGTACCGAGAAAGGGTCGAGGATGGAGGTTTCATTACATCCGTCATCTGGTTCCACAAACGTATCCATGGCGTCTGGGGGAGAGGCTATTGGTCTTGGTTTGAAATTAAAGTCGATAAGTACACTTAAAGGATAGCCAATGTCAGTGGGGGGCTGACTTTCCTCACAAACTGGATATCTATCGAGTTTAGCTCCATTACAGACAGCACAGAATATGTTTTTATACCACATTTGCTCGTATTTGACAGGGTGATAATACATTCCACATAACTGTTGGCTTCTAAGATCAGGTAGAGTCCATGAGCTGATGTTACATTTGTCTATCATATCAAATGATTCACATTTACGGAGTGCAGTACCTTCAGGAACAATTGGTTTGATTTCACAACGACTGTCCTCTAGAACGAGCTTCCATAACTCCGTCTTGTCGCTGGCTGATTTGAGGATTTCGCCTGACTTACATTCAACTGAGCGACGCCAAGTGGTGTATAAGCCTTGTCCATGACACACAGCACAATACTTGTTTCGGTAAGTATCATTCCCAATAGAGACAAATGTCACCTCAGCAATACTGTACATCGAGGGATCTTCACATTTTCTCTTTATATCATGGTCAGTGAATTCGTCTGGACATACAGTGTACACTAAGATTGAACCGTTATCGTAAAACTCTGATCTTTTCACATAAAGTTCTTGTCGAGAAATATACCCTGGTTGTTGAATTACAGTATCCTCCGAGTTGAACAACACATCAGGACAACAGTCGCCATATCTGGTGCAGTCATCATCACAGTGACAGCTAGCACATTTGAAACAGGTAAGTTGAGAGTAACGAGATAAAGACTCGTTACAAAATCCCTTTTCACAAATGAAGTCCGTGATATCAATTGCCGTTTCTTGCAGGGATACATTTGTAGGTACATCGTAGAAATCGGGTTCGGGTGTTATACTGGCTACCAATAAAATAAAGTTGAGTAGCGTCGCAAGATACATATCGAAAGTCATTTGATTTATTAATATTGACAGTTTCTGCGTGTTAATTGTTGGAACCGCCCTGACACACTTTTAATACCTTTGAATAGTTAATCATAGAAATTTAATTTACTTTGTCACTTTTGTAACATGCGGTTGGCGATAGGTATCCGTCACATCAACACTTATTGTTGTTCTATTTTACATATTCAGCACCACCCCAGTCTTGTTTCCAGACAAGGCCACAAAAACGTAGATGTTATAAATTTGTTAAATATAGTTATCCATTAATGTAGAGTAAAAACAAGCGTGCCGGTCAGAGTCCCACCATAAATTTATCAACTGAAATCTTTTTGACAAAAGATAGATTTACTTACGACCGTTCTTATAAAACTAACAGTCCACACAGATCTGGCACCGTGCCACAGTGACTTTCTTTGTCGTTGAACTCAATAAATCTACTTCGTCCTCGTACTAATTTTACCACGACTTCCTTCCTCGCTCAACCTTTTGCGATGGGTTTATTTCGTGTTAAAGGCTATACAACAGATGTCTTCCTCGTTCAGGCTATGATGCCGTCCATTAATCTGTACATAATGGTTTTTAACTGATGTTAACAAGCATCTAGGAAACATATATATATAGTCCAAAAAACCTTTGATATTGCAACTGATAGGGGAAATTGCTCTTTTCATTTAATTGATCTAATCAATCATGTTTGAAGGTGCACATCAGATAAAGAGATAATTGTGTTCTTTGCAATCACAGTATTTAAAGTAAATGTAATGATTAATTATTAATATAATGAGGATTTCACATCATGATTAGTGATGGTAAAAGAGAGCTGTACCTCACACCATTCAGTGGAAACATAATAAGAGTCTTATCTGGCAGCGGATGGATGAATATCCTCAAGGGTGTACATCTAAAGAAGCAGTAGCTTCCGGCACTATTTGCTACGATATTTGGCGAAAGATTTCCATCAAGCAGATGGAAAATAAGCTCCATGGGGATAAGAAGTCAAACTCTTTGTTCTCTTATTACCCGCAAATATTAAATTTCTAAAGTTGAATAGCTGAAACCACTATAAAGGCCAAAATGCCTGCAGTGACTGACGTTTCCATTATGTAACCATAATATTTGATATATAATGAAAATTATATAATGTTGTATTTATGTGATGGATTTTTGCTGAACTTTTTCCTTTGATGATATAGTTATAAAGAGGGGAAAACAGACATCGGCAATAAAGTGAATTTCATTATAGTTTTTATTTTCTGAACGTTTACTTTTTTGTTACTGAAAAAGTTATATTACATTCATTCATTTTTGTAAGTGACGTGGCGTGACATGAGCTTGGATACGACCACCTATGGCTTGGTAGCTGTGTTTTAATACCATAAAACTTCAATGGTAAGTTTCTTCAGTTCATAATTGGCTTGACCAATCGAAATTTGTCCGTTAAAAAGGCGTCTTCAGAAAGTTTAGAAAACGGACAGAACTATAAAGTAGAAGACCAATCTTTTGTGAGCTTTGGATATAGATATGGTTTTTCGGGCAAGGGTTCTAATTTGGGACTAGACTAAAATCGACAGACATTTAGATATGAGTTAAGTAGGCTACAAATTTAATTCTTTATGTTAAACTTGAACTATAAGAACAACTCAGCACTACAAGAATATAGGCTGTTATACAGCCATTCTTTGTAAACTAATGTTATGTTTATTTTAAAAGCGGAAACGATTTTCTTCCTTTTATACTAAATAATAATAATCATTCAAACACATTCTTTCTTGTAACGAATCCCGTTTTTTTAATTCGAACAAATCTCGTTATTGAAAACCCTCGTGATTTGCAGTTATTCGTGATTAAGATAACAGGAGGGGATCATATAGGCCTACACTGTAAACACACATTCAAGATTCGCCTTTTCACTTTTGAATGCGATACACCGAATTTATACGACAAATGAAACATTTTATTTTAAATATCTTGATCAAAAAAGGTATTGTTTGAGTTCAATTAATGCTATATCTTCATCAATTTTAACTTTATATGGCAATTTGTATCTTATCATGCACCATATTATGTGAAATATGACAGCAAGATTGTCTTTCACTTATGCTGATAGCATTCCAATGTATACAATGATATGCATTGTAACAAATCTTGTGACTAATAAACTATGTTTCTAGAAATCATAGATGAACACGCTCCGTTTCGAGAAAGGCGAATCCGAGCTCAAACAGAGAAATGGATCAACGACGCAGTGTTAAATGAAATACGAACACGTGAATAGCTACTCAAACACGCAATGAACACCAAGTTACCCGAGGATTGGTTGAAATATAAAGCTGAGAGAAATCATGTTCAGGGCATAGTCCGCAGTCAGATGTGAATATTTCGAAGAAACAGTAGAACAAAATAAACATAATTCTACAGAAATGTGGAAAAACTTAAAACAGTTCTTACCAATAAATAAAATTAACAAAAGTGAATTCATGCAAATAAATGGATGTTTAACAAGTGACGATAAACTCATTGGGAACACTTTAATAATTACTTTACATCAATTTGACAAAAACTAGGGCAATCATTTGATAACTTGCTCCCTGTGTTGCCTAGACGTGTGCCTGAAAACGTTACTTTTGAAGTTCCAGATGTATCAGAAAAGTTCGTTGCGGACGAAATACATAAATTTTCTAACAATAAAGCCACAAGGCTCGATGGCATTTCTGTAAAGCTTTTGAAACTGACCTCGCCTATTATATGTGGGCTGTTAACCTATATTTTCAATTTGTCAATCAGAACAAACAAAATTCCCAGATGATTGGAAACTAGCTCGTGTTACTCCCCTTTGCAAATCTGGGAAAATTACGGAGATTGATAACTATAGGCCAATTTCAATATTGCCATGTGTTAGATAATAAAAATAATAAAATAATAGAAAGACATGTTCATTCACATTTATACCAATATCTAGAAGAGTATAACTGTATTTGTAAAAATCAGTCTGGGTTTAGACCCTTACATTCTTTCGAAACTGATTTAGTGGACATTGTGGACAAATGGCTTATGAATATGGAACATGGATTTTTGACTGGTGTCATACTTATTGACTTGTGTAAGGCGTTCGACACAGTAAATTTTCATGTTTTGTTTTATAAATTAGAGCAGTACGGTTTGGCTGCTTCGTCATTAAGATGGTTTAAATCGTATCTGTCCAATCGTAAGCAAACTGTTTCCTGGAGAGGTGCTCTCTCTGATTTTAATAATGTGACTATAGGGGTACCCCAGGGGTCAATCCCAGGGCCACTTATTTTTATCTTGTATATAAACGACTTATCAGACTGTTTAACTGATTCAAATATTGCTATGTATGCAGACGATAGTACCCAATGGGCTACCGGTAAAAATTACACTGAAATTAAGACCAAGCTCAACACAGATTTGATAAACATACTTGAATGGGTAAATCAAAACAAACTAACCTTAAATGAGAAAAAAACGGTCTGTATGACAATTGGAACCCACCAAAAACTTCGAAAAACAGTCTGTCTTGACATCAATTTTAACGGTGTTGAAATAAAAAAAGTCTCTGTGACAAAATTGTTAGGTGTCATGATCGATGAAACGCTATCATGGAAAAGCCATATTATTTACATTTGTTCAAAAATTTAAAAAAAATTTTTAAAGAGACTCCGGTATTGCATGTCACGTGAGACTGCTCTAAATGTATTTAATACTATAGTTTTCCGTCATTTTGAATTCTCCTCTGTTGTTTGGGCTATTTCAAAAAAACAGAACATTGACAAACTTCTCAAGCTTTAAAAAAGAGCAGCGAGAATCATACTAAACATAAGAGATATTCTCACTCCATCCAATGAGATGTCTAATAGACTTGATTGGATGCATATCACGGACCGCTTTAAATATAAAAAAGCATGTCTTGTTTTTAAAGTTTTAAACGATTTCGCCCCTGAATATCTGTACTTTTTTAAAACAGTAAGCGAAATACACAATAGAAACACTAGATCAGTTGCCTTCAATTCTTTGTACGTCGAAAGATGTAGAACTGAATGTTTCAAACGTAGTTTCAGATATTCGGGAGCTATATTACGGAACAGCTTGCCCGAAAATGTCAAAGTGGCGAAAACTTCAACTTCATTTAAGAAAAACTATTTACGCCATTATTTTAAATGTGATATATAAATGATTTATAAATCTTTACTTTTTTAATATATTTTTAGTATCCTATTCGAGAGTAAGGTTTATTAAGAAACTTGTCTCTGGAAGTTATCTAGAACATAAGATGATTTATCGATTTTAATTGAT
>JAVFBX010201806.1:0-12566 GCA_034783855.1 Mopalia kennerleyi | reverse complement strand
GTACTCAAGGGTATTTCACTTATATGACGACGGATTGTCCACTTCACACTGTTCCTTGCTCTATTATGGTGGAAAACAGAGAAGAAACTTCGTAAAAACCACCCCTGCAATTGCAGTAGCCACAACAGAGCTTTGAACAACCAGAGCCTGAAGTTTTGTTAAATCTGTTGCTAATTCATGGATAACCTGTAACTGATTCGAATTATATGTATTTGCTTATTGATCTCTCGTGTTGTGTTCGTTATGACATGGCTAAATGCTTTTTGGTGTCTCTTTGTCAGTTTGACTATGCTAGAAGCATGTTGCTCTTAGAAACAGGTGTTTTATTGGAGTCTTGTGTCCGCTTTAACATTCGTTAAAGTATTATGATATTTTTTTGTTCTTACACTAGATACAAGAACTGTTGAACCTTTTAACTTGGACAAACAAATTCTTCCAAAATAAATGCTGCTGTCAAAAAAATGAAAGAAAAAAAAATTGTTACGAAATGAAGCAGCATAACATTTTAATGATCATTTTAATATATGTAACAGCAACCCAAATTGTGTAGTCTTGTTATTAACTACTTAAATACTCTTATTTTTAAAAATAAAAAATTCAACAGTTACACTAGTGGCACTTTTCGTAAAGTGAAAGTTTAACAAAAAATTCATCAAGAATATCTAACTGACAATTCTTCTGTGTTTAATTCGACTGATTGGAGTACTATTTGTATATCTATTATTTCGATGTAAATCAAAGAATTGGAGAATACCTAATCTTGGCCAGGGTGACCCCTGATAATGCCCATGTACTAATTGGGAAAATTCTTCATCTCACAGAGAGCTTCATTAACATGATCTTAAGTGTAAATACCATACAGGTTCCAACCAAATGAGAGAGGTTTGTTTGCTTGATTGGAGTTAATACTCTAGGTTTATTCACTCACATTGAAGCATCTCAGACCAAGGGCTGCAGGAACCCCCACGTGAAGCCACTGACAACAAAGAAAGACAGTCACAGGATGTAACACCAAATAAATCACAAACAGATTGACATCATGTGAAATTAGTAGAAATATAGTTTAAAACCAATAAATCTTAGGCCTTAAAAAATGTTTTGTTTCCTCTAACCCATCCAATACGAAATAGCCAAAGTTTTTATTGGCTTTTAAAAAAAAATATATTTTATTTTTATTTTTCAAAAGACCTTTTCAAATTGGCATATTTGGTAGCAAAATCGTTTTTTGAAATGTTTTTTGGCCATGCAAGCATTTGTATTAGTTTTATTTAATATCTACTCTTTTGTACAACGTCTACAAAAAAAAAAATTTGACCAAAAAAAAAAAAAATCCTGCCTGCCTAACCCAATTTTTTTTCAGGCCATTAGAGGAAACAAAGCATTTTTTTTAGGCCTTAGACAAACAGATCGGCTTCAAGAAATATAAATTGTTTCTGTCTTCATCTAAATTTGCCTTTTGCCACAGATTTTGACAAATTTTGTCACCCGAATTCAATATGAATGAAGAAAGTATTTTAAAACAATTTTGCTTTATTTTTCACAAAGGCACATTGATGAATTTAAAAAATCAGCAAACCAGGGGAAAATGCAAATGTGAGGTTATCTTACAAAATGTTAGGTTATCTAATTTTATTAAAGGTTCAGTCAGAGAAGATTACAGCACAGGCCTGTACATGTGGAGGATGGCCTGAAAAAATGATTTCTTAAAGTCCTGAATAAAAACAACTTAGCAGATAATTTGGCTGGCTCAAGTCTTAAATGTCAACAATATTGGCAGCTTGGGTAATAAACAAGGATTATATTATTATGGTTACAATCTTACGAAAAAAAGAAAATAAATAAATACATCAAAGTTTTTTTTTTAAATGTACATATACATCTTTCATTATCTCTTGCAAAACATCAATATTGTAAGGATTCTTGATAATAGTGAAAACAAAAGTCTGACTACAATGCAATGTCATCCCGCCTTCTATGCATTTTGTAGTAATAAATAATGTACATTTAAATTTAATCATAAATAGAAGTATGAACAATAAACACATATTTTTAGTAATTCTTTAAAAGTATTGGTATTCTTTTCTATTCAGTAGTTTTTTTGCATGTATGTGAGGAGGTTGTGCCTGGAGCCTCATAGAACAAAAGAGATGTATCGCCTGAGGCAGGCACATTGACATCTCGTGATTTATCTGGTTTGATTTCCTCCTGCTTGGTCATTTAAAGGCTGCGGCGGGAGACAGATCAGTCCACGCTTAAATCCATCTCTACAGAAATCAACATTGACATAATGGCCCGCAAACAGACCCATGTCACATTCAGACATCTCTTTGGGGCTACAGAACGGGGGTCACAAACAACCTGTCACTACCATTACCCACTACCAGGACATTTGTCAATAAGAGATCTGGTAAAGAAGAAATGATCCCTTGAATCCTTTAATAGAACCCTTGTCAGAAAGCGATAAAAATGGCAGATTAGGGTGAGCACTTAAAGGCTGTCTCTGTCAGTCAACCCATACAACTATAGCAACCATAACTATCTGTCAATACCATAAATACTTCTCTACAATAGGCAAGTGGTCGCTCTGACATACACACTGTCACAAACAAAACCAAAAACAATATCACAGAATCCTTAAAACTTAATCATAAAGGAAATGGTTAGTCTGCTAGAAAAACTAATCCCAGCAGTAGACAAGACACATCTAAAAGAGAGCATTAAATAATCCTCAAACCTCAAACACACGTGTAAACAGGGCTAACTAGTTTAATACCCACAGTTCATCAAGTTTATACCTTGCACCTCTGTACTGTATGAAAATCAAACAATAATATTAACTAATATTAGGCGGAGACAAAATGACTTTTCCTCTAATATTTACCTAACAGTACTAAAGCCCCCATGTGAGGCATTAAACATGGGAAGAAATTGTCTACATGTCCTTTTATTGGTGAATAAACAGCTGACTGAATAAGAGAATCACAGTTAGCACCAGTTCGTGTTTAAGACATTTCACTTTTTTTTACTTATTTTATTACATGTACGTTGTATTCTGCAGTCAGCTTCCTCCCAACCACCAACAGCATAAGTTAACCATGATCAGCACACTATATATAGTATGTCCATCTACATTGACAAATACATTTTGTACATCTTGTTTGTTTGATTAGTTTGTTTGTTTGTTTGATTGGGGTTTAACATCGTTCTCAAGGGTATTTCACTTATATGACGACGGGTTGTCCACTTCATACTGTTCCTTGCCCAATTATGGTGGAAAACCGGGAAGAAACCTCGTCAAAACCACAGCCACGATTGCCTGAGCCACATCTTGTGACTTGCTCATATACAGGAGGGTCGACATACATCGTTAGAAAGCGCACTCGCTAACCACTACCATTTGTTTGATTGGAGTTTAATGTTGTACTCAGAGGTTTATCACTTGTATGATGACAGATTGTCCACTCCTCATTCAGTCTAACCTAAGTACTGTGGAAAATTGGGAGGAAACCATGTAGAATCCCCCCCCCCCCTCCCCCCCTCCTGATTGCCAGTCACTTTTTGCAACCCCCTCATACACCGGAGGTAAACTAGGGTAGGGGACTCAAACTTCCAATTGATACAATGAAGGAGGATTAGTAGTCGAACAAGCTTACCATTAAGCTATAAAATCATCTTGAACTATTTATTTGCTGGACTGCTTTCTAAACCGTTTTAAAAAATTAATCAATATTTTTAAAAGTAACGGAGTGTTTCGCGTGCTCAAGGCATTTTTATGACTACATGTACAGTGATTAGCTGCTATAAACAACCCTAAAATGTGAACTAGTATTGTGTTGATGATTTAGATTAATAATGTTCCTCCAGTGCTAAGTTAGGGCAGCATGTCAAGTTACTTCAAATATACACAAGTTAATAGCCAGGTTGGTAGTTTGAAAATTAAAATTGTTTTTTACCCCATTCACTAACAAACGAAAGCAAAAATCAGATTTTAGTCGGAAAAACTTTCTGCCAAAGCATTTTTTCTGTTGTACCTGTAGATTTTAATACCCTTAATATTGAATGGAAGCCGAGTAGAGCGAGGTTGTGTTGATTGTGATCTTCCTTATCTTACTGTATGTAGGTTACAACACAATGCATCTTATCCGAGCTGATCACAGGATGACATAGTGGAAGAAAACCCAATCAGGAGCACACAGCTATACCTTAATCATAATTATTACCTGTCCAGTGGCCGGAGCTACATGTACCTGGGTTTCTCTGTGACAGCACTAATTGCCAGGCTTGCCATGGCTAATTGAAGCCTGGCCTAGAGACCAGTTATCGCTGTTATACATCCCACTCTCTCAAGCCCCAGTGAAAACCCATCCAGTTACTCTACTAATCCTACTGATGTTACAATCTCAAGACAGCTATTCAATATCACCATTTTGTCATCTCTCTATACACTTTTTTTTCAGTTCGTCTTATTGGAGATGGGAATCTTTGAGACAGTATATATGAAAAGCATACCTTGTGACCTATTCACCTTACAAATCTATTCTATTCGCTTTTGAAAAAAACTGCTAATGACCTAAGCTCCCAAATAGACATATCACCAATGGGACACTAATCAGCTAGCAGACCAAACCTTTCATCACACCAATTCATCTCAAGCCTTTTTGATAGTTTCTACAAAACAATGGAATCTGCATGCGAGACAAAAAAGGGAAAATTGTCATAAAAATGTCGGAAAATTTCCCCGAGGAAAAGGGATATTGAAAAACATGAAAAACAAAATAAAAAATAAATAAATAAATTTGGTAGATGTATTTTGTTGTATAACTGTAAAAGATGTTTAACCGCAGAGGGATCTGTTTTAAGGCGTTTTAGTTTGATTTTAATCAAAATGTTTGTGGTGTTTTGAGGGTCATTTTTTGCCAAGCAATAAAAACCAAACTGCAGGGAGATTGTTAACAGACCGAAGTTTCCATGTGTGATTTGGAAGCCTGTTACATGTAGTTGGCTAACCATTAAATTGACACTTAAAACTAGTAGTGAGAAGGAAGGGAATTGCAGCCCGTGATCATGTACATGGTGATTGGGTTAGTTTGAGGTTGCCACAAAGTTACGTGAAATTACAATGAGTGTAGTGGCAGTAACTAGTTAGCGAGTCGGGTCTGATGATGACTGGCAGGCTAGCTCTACATTGATTATATGTCTGATTTCAGTTCTATTTCTCCTCAGTTCACATATTGATCCTGGAACTGGCCTCGTATTGCCACACAGCGGGGTGCTTTTCAATGACTTCCTTTTGCTAGAAATTATCCCCCAAGTTGGATGGTTTCAACATGTAAACCTCGACTGCCAATGATAATTGAGATCCCACTACTGTTTGCCCAGTCCGAATACAACAAAAAACGCCTTTCATGTTTTCGGCAGAAAATCAGTAAACACTCTAAATGAGTTTGCCTACTATCAGTTTTTGGCCATTTTACTTCCTCTGAACAACCTTTTGCCGATTCGCTTTTTCTTCCAAGGCAACCAGTCTTCCTGGATCTTGTGCACAGTTTTTCCCAGCAAAGAAAGACTATGCATAATGATTGATACAAATATGTCCTCCTCAGAATACTTCATGCGGAAAATTTGCCATTACGAGAGAAATAGATTTGTGCCATTGATACTTAAAAACACTCCCAGAACTACATGTATCAAGATGTATGAAGTGGGCAGATTCTTTACAAAATCTCAGACAAATTTCATATTAACGGATTAATGAATTTTCTTCCTTAAAAAAAGTAACTTTTGCTTCCATTTACATGTTTATTTGTTTGTCTGATTGGAGTATAAGTTTATACTCTGAGGGTGTTTTGTAATGATGGCAGATTGTCCATTTATACATGTAGCACTACCTTTAATACTTAAATACAGCCAGAGAAGAAACCTTGTTAAAAAATAAACAACTGATTGCTTGAGCAGACGCATACGACTCCCCTCTATAACCTGGATCCACTCCATACCACTCCCCCTCCCCCTAGAACCTGGATCTACTCCATACGACTCACCCCTCTACTGTACCTACTATATATGACCCCCACCCCCCCATACTGGATCCACTCCATAGGACTCCCTCCCATAACCTGGATCCAATCTATAAGACTTTCCCATTTACCCTGGATCCACTCCACATGACTCTCCCTATAACCTGGAACCACTCCATACAACTCCCCCCCTATAATTGGGATCCACTCCATATGACTCCCTCCTATAACCTGGATCCACTCAATAGGCTTCACCCCTATAACCTGGATCCACTCACTATGACTCCCTCCTATAACCTGGATCCACTCCACATGACTCCCCCCTATAACCTGGAACCACTCCATACAACTCACCCCTATAACTGGGATCCACTCCATATGACTCTCCCTATAACCTGGATCCACTCCATATGACTCCCCCCTATAACCTGGAACCACTCCATACAACTCACCCATATAACTGGGATCCACTCCATATGACTCTCCCTATAACCTGGATCCACTCCATACGACTCCCTCCTTTAACCTGGATCCACCCCATACGACTCCCTCCTTTAACCTGGATCCACCCCATAAGACTCCCTTCTATAACCTGGATCCTCTCCATACAACTCCCCCTATAACCTGGATCCTCTCCATACAACTCCCTCTATAACCTGGATCCTCTCCATATGACTCCCCCCTATAACCTGGATCCACTCCATAAGACTGACTCTCCTTTATAACCTAGATCCTCTCTATACGACTCCCCCTATAACCTCTCCATATGACTCCCCCCTATAACCTGGATCCACTCCATACAACTCCCCTCTATAATCTGAATCCACTCCATAGGACCCCCTATAACTTGGATCCACTCCATAGGACCCCCTATACATTGGATCCACTCCATTGGACCCCCTATAACTTGGGTCCACTCCATATGACTCCCCCCTATACCTTGGATCCAGTCCTGATTTGGTTTAAGAAGATGTTAAACATAGGTGCAGTAAACAACCAGAAACGACATTAGTGTTTATCTTCATACCATCCACCAATTCATAGTATTAGCCAGAAATCAAGAAGATGGTGTTTCTAATCACCATTTTTACTTTGACACCTTGACACCCCTCTGACTAACACTATGCACAAGTTTAAACATAGCATTTTTATCTCATTACATAAATTACAAGCTAAAGACAGAGTTTAATATTTTGTTCAAATAGTAGCATTTAAGGGTTTTTGCGTATTATTTATTAACAATAGCACATGTCACATGTGTCACATAGAGTATAGAGAGAGTATATTGATTAATTCATATAATACATTTCAGGTTAACCACACATCTATAACTGTAACAAAAAGCACTGCAACCTGACACACCTATCAATGAACCGTTGAACGCAACACACAAGTTAAATGACTACAAGTGAAACAACCAAACTGTTACACTAATTATTCAAGGGAGAGAAGCGTGGTAAATCTCTGTGGATCACTCCTACAGTCTGACCTCAAAGACATGTGCAGGTAAAGAGATCTAGCTTACTTGATCAGAATAGAAATTACAGGGTTTACAATGATTGACATGAATGGAAATATAGAGAATATGAAAAATAGATTAAACAGAAACTTAAAATTTTCTCTGGAAAATTAAGATTCAAAATGAATTTTTTTTATTCTCAATTGACATGGAATGGATGGAAATATGAAAAATATATTTAACACAAACTTAAAATTCAAGGGGGAAATTTAGATTCTATCTGGAAAATTAAGATTCAAAACAAATTTGTTTTATTCTCGATGAAAAATAAAGATTATCAAAGGAATATAAGGATTCTCAAGGGGAACGTGAAGTTTATCAATGGAAAACAGACATTCTACTGGGCAAAGCATTATTCTTAAGCAACATTATAAAGAACATCAATGGGAAATAGTTTCAATGAAAAACTATAAATTTCAAAACAAAAATAAAGATTCTACAAGAAAATAAAGTTTCTAAAGGGATTCTAAAGATTTTTATTTCCAAAAGGGAACTGAGAACCTTTAGATGAACTAAAGTTAGTCACTAGAATACGCCAATGGGGAAGTAAAGATTTTCAAATGATAACATTCTCACAGGTGAGTTAAGATTTTGAATGGAATAATAAGATCATGTAGGAAAAGTGAAGATTCTTAAAGAAATTTTAAGACTGGAAAAGTAAAGACTGAAAGGAAGTAGTGAGATTCTCAAGAAAAAGCAAAGGAAAAATTGACAAAAAAAAAAAAAAAGAATTTAATAAGACTTCTCTGTTTATTTGAACTGCCTTTGGTATTACAGGTGTTTATTCTTTAATATTAAAATTTGTCACTGGATATAACATATGCAACAAATACAATATGAATTCTTTCTCATTTTAAAATGAACAGTTCTACTATTTTCACACGAGCTAAATAATTGAATGAATGTTAAATTCTGACAGCTCAACAGTTATGGTAACTTAACTGTGAAAACATTGAATGATGGGGTTGAAGTTAAAACAGCAGATGTTCAGATAAAACAATGGTGACCTTAAATAATCCCATTTGTACGACCATATCCCCAAACAAAACACTCTTTGTCTATATATATATTGTTTCTGGAACTGTTTTTGTTATTTTTCCATTGTTCTATGAAAAGTTCTCAAAATATCAAATCAAATCAGTGACTGACAAGTCACATTATCTCAGAGGGCTTTTACAAGCAGTGCTGAAAGCAAAACATTATTGTAGAAATAAGTGTTGTGTGACATAAACAATATGGTAATAAGGGTTTCTAGACTGTGTATTATCTGTGGTGTTGGAGGCTGGAGTAAAGCCCAGTGAGAGGTTTCACTACGAGTACCTCGGGAGTGCTTATCCCAGCATGGCCAGAGTGAATACTGACAAAACACAACAATAGACACATTGTTTAGCTCTGTCCCACTCCAGCACTGATAGAAGGAGCACACTGTGAAAGTCACAGGTCTCCCTTTTCAAAACACATGCCCATCAATGTCATATAATGCTTTAAACCTCTCCACAGTTACACCCTTCTTTAACACATGGTAATTGACATTCAACTCCATAACACTTCTTTTTAAAGTTTTTCAAGAAGTAAAATGTTGAAATAATGAACTGTGATGACGCTATTTAAAGCATATTTAACATTATCTACCTAAACAGGTAATCTGTCTTGTTACAGCTCTAAAAGACACCTTTTGAAGTTTGGCTAAGTAACAGGTGAAACCAATTAATCACAACAAACTGACAAAACAGTAGCCCCAAAAAACACACGCAATCTATTTGAATGTATGCCTGTATGTTATCATGTACATTTAATAAGAAATAATATGCAGTAAATATTGTATGATTTTTATTTTATTTTTTCCAGATTCATCCTACAAGAATCATTTCTAAAGATTAGTGTGGTTATTGTAAACATGAATAAGGTTGAAATATGTTCATACTAAAAAAAAACATTCAATATCTATGCATGTGTAACAGTCAAGGTTTGAGCTCATGTTGTATGATTTTAGTGCTAAGTGATATTTTAGTTATTGTTTATACTGTTAATATTAGTCACCTGGTCTTTTTTATCTGTTTTAGAAGTGATATTATTTATAATAAGTTTATGTGAGAAATAGTCTCAGATGTGGTGAGGAATAGAGAGTGAGACATTGAAACCATACTGGTCATGTCGAATCCGAGGAAATAGCTACACTGACAGGATTCTACTATAAAAAATGATTATATTTTCTTACAACAACAAAAAAGACATTTCTGTCACTGATCTGGTTTCATTTGAGTGTTTTTTGTTTTAAGGCAGTCAGATACATAGCTGGAGTCGTGTAATCGGAGGTGACATCATGGTGGCTGCTCTGGGCTTTAAGAACAAGCTAGCCAATCCCTGCGATTAGAGGATTTCTATATGAGATAGTGGGCTGTAAGGAGCCCCGGGCAAACAACATAGTCAATCAAGCCTGACCCAGGTCTTTATCCCTGCTTATCAAACCAGACTGATATTAAAACTAACCCTAGGCAAATCAACACAAATTTCCAGGCAGGGGGATTGCAAAGGCTGCTTGAGGGAGGTTTTCATCTAAACGTCAGCTCTACCTTACTCCTGCTAACTGCTGATAGTTCTAAACCTTTTATACTGTTATCATGCCATCTCTGAGCAGGTAACCTGTGATATGAAGGTGTATGAAAGCCTGGTTATTTATTAAGTGTGTCATTAAGGTTTATTGGAGAACAGGTAGATTTGTGCTTGATGGCAGTACATACATATATGCATTGTGAGGTTTGCAACAATGAATTGGATATCTATTCAAGTGTCTTTTCATTAGGACACAAAGCTTCTCAAGGTCTTGTTAATTCTGCACAGGTACATTGGCCTCACCTGGCACTATTACAAGTACTCTACTGAGTTACCCTCTCATAACTCATAGACTGATTAAGCAATTCCCAGGTGGGTCTCATTTACCTGTCTCCGCTAATCCAATAAAGGGTTTTCTCACCCCTAATGGCTGAGGGGTTAAAAGCTCATCACACATAAATACCTCGTCTCTGTTCTCCAGGATAATACAAGAGGGGGTCGTCTGTCTCTATGGGGTCAAATTACCCCGAACTCTGGCAAAAAGCTTAGCAGAAAGAATACTGTCTACCTGTTTGCCGACAAGCACACTTGAGAAAGATTTTACATCTGAACAATTAAATAGTCTATAGTAATAGTTTATTATGTACAAGTACATATCTAAGTGAAACACTTGAAGGAGAATGAGAAGTAGTGGTTGATTATAATGAAGTACATGTATACAAGAACATGTGTGAACTTTAGCCAATCTCAACCTACACCTACCACTCTAACAAAGCTTTTATCTCACAAATGAGAATAACAAATGAGATAAAATATACAACAAAACATACAATAAGCATGAAAAAAGGAAGTTGACGATGACCAAAAATATTAAAACACATGGACATGTATCCTATTGATCTAACCTGGGATTAGTATAGACTAAATCTATACTAATCCCAGATTTAACTTCAGCCTCTCCACTACCGTTGTATATTTCAGGCAATTATCTTTAATCAGACTGTCCAGCTAAATAATAGAGCTACCAGGAAACAAAATCAGGTTTTTACATGTGTTAATTGCAGCCAGGTATCAAAGCACTCATCAGTTTTAATATTCCATTCTTCTAACATACATTTTTATTGCAATACCTCTAGCTTAGCTACGTTTGTTCAGTTTGAAAGGGGATTTACATGTATGACAATTGGCTGTAAGTACTTGTTCAGTTTGAAAGGGGATTTACATGTATGACAATTGGCTGTAAGTACTTGTTCAGTTTGAAAGGAGATTTACATGTATGACAATTGGCTGTAAGTACTTGTTCAGTTTGAAAGGAGATTTACATGTATGACAATTGGCTATAAGTACTTGTTCAGTTTGAAAGGGGATTTACATGTATGACAATTGGCTGTAAATACTTAAGATTATATCACTCACATGGCAGAGCAAAGTGTGAAGGACACATGCTTCCAAAAAAGAAAAGGCTAAAAACACAAGATACAATACTATACAGAAAGTATGATACAATGGGTTGTTGGTAAATAACAATGTATGACAAAACAAGACTGGGTATCTGTGAACACTGGATTGGCTGGTGTGTGGAAAGATCTTTTCCAGCATTAAATTGGGGACATGAATCTGCTGGAGGAGGCCTGTGTTTAATAGAGCAGTTGACCAATTGATAACTGTAAAACTGTCAAGGTTTATGGGACTCTAGAATAGTGGAAGAATGAACAAGTATCCTTGTGGGGCTCGTATGGGCACAATTTACAATGTGTCATCCACACAAACCCTGCTTATAAATCAACAGTTAAACAAACAGGCTGGAGTGAAGCTTTCACATATTGACAATGTCTTTACCAGCCATAGGCTTATTTCCCACCTTCTTTTATTGCCTTTTATCTTTTTATATAGATCATAAATATATGTACAGTTGGGTTGATCGGATGTTGTGCAAACAAAAGCACTTTTCTTCATTTTCAGCTTACTCCACTCCCATATTCTCAATTTAATTTTTAATATGTGTGAATGTTTTTTCCCTGCCAGTGTTTCTGCTTTCTCAGTTGGCAGAGTTAAAACTACAAGAACTGTAAATTTGCTCAGAGAAATATGTGGAAGGTCAAGTGAGGTGTTAAATTGGACTCACAGCTCACTCCTTATTTTTTTTTAAAAAGCTGTGTGCAACAGGAACATAAAGTTTGCTGGCCTGAACACCGACTGCTAACAATTTCATACATCATGAACAGACTTTATATCATGTCTTTTAACAGGAAACCCACACTGATACAGCCCTGTAAAAACATGAATCATCTATTGTTATACCTTAACTCTGGAGACATGTTTTTAGATAGGTTTTGATTAATACTGGGTTCTTTATTTGCTTGAATGGGGTTTAACATCCTACTCAATGGTACTTCATTTAAATGGTGACAGATTATGCACTTCATGTTCACTCTATATTTACCATGGTGGAAAAAATCATTGCCAATTCACCTTGA
>JAVFBX010201795.1:0-12567 GCA_034783855.1 Mopalia kennerleyi | reverse complement strand
GTAGTACTGACCATTGGAACAGTAGTACTGACCATTGAAACAGTAGTACTGACCATTGGAACAGTAGTACTGACCATAGGAACAGTAGTAATGGCCATTGGAACAGTAGTACTGACCATTGGAACAGTAGTACTGACCATTGAAACAGTAGTACTGACCATTGGAACAGTAGTACTGACCATGGGAACAGTAGTAATGGCCATTGGAATAGAAGTACTGACTGTAGGAACAGTTTTACTGACCATATAGGAACAGTATTACTGACAATTGGAACAGTAGTACTGGCCATTGGAACAGTAGTACTGACCATTTGAAATGGAGTATTGTTTCTAAAACAAATGGTTAATACTCAGATTAAAATTTGTGAAAGATTTACCTCCAACATCATGCTGTACTTTGAATTAGGATTAGCACCACACCCAGAGAGGGCTCGGCTGAGAATTGACAGAAAATAAGATGTGTCCCCATGACTTGGTTTATAGGATAATAACCAGGTGGCAACTTCAAACTGGAAACAAAGAACACCCACTCTGCTGTCAATAGAATCATGTGCAACAAAGAACAGGGAGTCTAAAAATCACCTTTTTTGTTTTACAAAAGTGGGCATCTGACATCCCCCATTTTACAAAAGAGGATGTCTCAAATCACCCATTTTACAAAAGAGGGTGTCTCAAATCACCCATTTTACAAAAGAGGGTGTCTCAAATCACTCGTTTTACAAAAGAGGGTGCCTGAAATCACCCATTTTACAACAGAGGGTGTCTGAAATCACCCATCTTACAAAAGAGGGTGTCTCAAATCATCCTTTCCTAGAAAACAGGAAGTCTCAAATCACTCTTTTTACAAACGGGGGACAAATGTGATCAAATTAATTCACTCTTGAAATGATGTTGGCAGCATTAATGTTATACTATGCTGATACTGTGTTACAATAAGAGATGTTTATCACAGATATGTTCATCACATTTGTTTCTTTCATTTACTGATTTTTTATGTCCAATTTTAGGTTATTTAATAAAAGGTTGGGCCAACCCAGCCAGCTCAAAATCAATGACAACAAGCTGAGTAGCTAGTCCGTCTACCACTAGAGGTTTTTATTTTTTCAATCCCAGTCAGATCACCTTTTTTCTACTTTTGTTTAAGAAATATTTTTGTCTTCAAAGAGCCAGAGAGTAAAAGTTACATGTATGGTGTTTATCACCATTTAAGTGCGATATGCAATGTCAACCATATTTGATGTGAAACCTAGTGAAATACAACCACTTCTATGGTATTAACAGAAAAAGCGAAGTTAGAAGTTATTATCTGAAGTTGAGTGACGGCCATTTTTATTTGACATATTTGAAGAAAGGAAATCCCATTATTTGTCTTAAAGTGGGGAAGCTTCAAGTAAATCAGTGAATTTGTTCTCAAAATTATCATATACTCGGGAATATTGAGAAAATATGCAATGGAGACCATATTGCTTTGCACATTTTGATGAAATGCAATCCTTTCCTATTTCTTAATAGTAGGAAGCGAACTCCAAAGTTTCAAGTTAATCTGTGAATTTAATGTCAACATTATCATGTTAAGAACACATAGATGAAAATATTGTAAAATGATGCATTGGTTGGCCATTTTGTTTTACAGAATTTGATGAAATTCAATCCCATCTGTTGTTTTAATATGAGGAGACTATATTTCAAGTTTCAAGTTAACCTGTGAATTTTTTATACAGTAAAATAATGCAATGGAGGCCATCTTGTTTTACGGAACTTGATGAAATTCAATCTGCTCAATTGTATTAACAAGCAAGACTATATTTCAAGTTTGAACTCTATCCATGAATGTATTCTCCACTTATCGTGTTCACAACACATACAGGCATGAGTATGCTAAAATTATGTAATAATGGCGATTTCGTTTAATGGAATTTGGTCAAATCGATACCACTATTGTCTTAACAGACTGAGGCTACATGTACATGCCAAGTTTGAAGTAAATCTGTAAACTTGTTTTCAAGCTAGCGTGTTCACAAACATTTGTGTCGACAGAAGGACGGACAGACGCCAAGTAGCATTTCTGAGTCTCCCCCTACTATAGTAGTGGTGGACAATAAACAATGAGAAGACACATGTCAAATCATCTATTCCCAGAGAACAAATATATCATCAATCATTGTTCTTGGATTAATTTAACCTCTGAAAAAACATATTTCCATCAGTGTATTATTTTGCAGTCACACATAATATACTTTTCTTAGCTGGTGTCTATCATACGAAAACAATTGCAGATTGGCATTCCAAAATTAAAACTTTAGACCTAAGCCCATAAAATTGATTGATTATTTGTCGATTGGGGTTTAACATTGCACTCCAGAGTATTTCATTTATATGACAACGGATTGTCCACTTCACACGTACGTTCCTTGCCTACTGTCAGGAAACCTCGTAAAAACCACTCTCGTGAGTCCCCGGAGTTCAAGTTTGAAATATCTTCGAAAGTTATCCGAAACTTGTCCGATCATGGCAAAGGGAAAAGTTTTTTGTAATACCACATGCTGGAAAGCTAATGCATTCATAATGACCATCACCGGTATAAGCCAAGTCAATAAAATCGGCTATGGTTCTGGAATCATCTGTATGGCAGATTGTCCACGGACATAATGTTCATCCTAGATGACAGAGAGGGATATGATCAGTGTCATGGTTGTGGCAAATAAACAAAACATGAGAAATACAAGCTTCTGAAAGTATGCCTTCGTTTGACTGTCAATTTTGGTCAAACCAGACATAAATTATCTTGGGTTTGCGTATCTACAGGGAGATCAAATTGATAGATAAAAGGACACAGCATGTTGTTTTGAGGAATTCCCTTATAGAGGAATTCCCTTATAGAGTCCCACCCTTCTACCCATCTATCCCCCATACTTTCCCGCTCTGGAATAGCCTAGATTTTAAACTATGTAGCAAATTTTTTTCGACTTCAAAGAAACCACATGCCCGGACGATGGCTTGGGTTGTCAGTTCTCAGAAATAGTGATTCCCCACCCATCACGTCACACTGTCTTTTGTTTTGTTCATGACAGACAAGGCATCATAAGTCAGTCATAATTTGGTTGTTGGATCACACTTTGAGTGTGTTATCCGATTCTGCACAGTTCCACAGTGTGGGTGTGGCTTGTTAATTGGATGGTTATTGTACGTGTAGGTGGGTGTTCTATTGAATGGCCTACATGACCAAAATACCAATCCTGTTCGTAAAACAAAGGCACTAAAGTTAGATTTTGTTTTTAATTGACAAAAAACTAGACGTTGCACTAAATTTCACCAACTATCACATTATTCCTGTATATGTGACGTTATGATATATACGAACATCATTAGGGATGTTGTAGTCATGTCGTCTTACACGAAGCTAGACATAGTAGTTGCCCCTTATTAAACCCAATGCCATGTATTACAGAATTAGTCAGTTTCCAAGCCGTTGTGTTTGTTGTTCGTTTATCTCCGTGTTTGCCGTTCGTGCTTGTCCATGTTTGTATTAGTGTAAGTCCTATTTACCGGTCCACTACAGTTTTGACTCTTACACATTTAATAATTTATATTGTATGTTGACTTTTTATTTTAGAGCTCACCTCTTTAGCACTGAACAGTAGGTATGGGTAGTATATGGTGAATAGTTTGAGTTCACTAGCATTATGATAGGCCAGATGTGTATTCAGTACACTGGCGGGAAATTGTACTGCAACTTCACTTGTTCGCGGTAAATTTGAGAAAATTCCAGCTTTGCCCGGGTGTATGTTAGAGTCAATGTCTCGATGTAGGAAGTAGAATTGATTATATTTTAGAATGGTGCAGTGCTTAACTACACATGTTAAGGGAGTCAACTTCACCTGTTTTAAGCTTGTTTTGCCATGAAGCGGCGTTGCCTGACAAACTATTCATTAACTTACCTTTGATAGGAATGTAAAAGCCAGTTCCGGCTGTTTTTCCAGTGACACCTGGGTGACTTGGTCATACATGCTAAGAAAGTAGTCGGGGCTGTGATTGGGGACAAAATGTGGAGAGAGTAGACCAGCCAAGGTAGGATTGCCCAATGCAAACTCTAGCAGTGTGTACACTTGGTCATGGTTATAACGGATAAATTCCTGGGAAATAAAATAAATTTCTGTTTGAAGGAAGTTTAATATTTAAACAAAATCTGAATAAATCTGATGACCATAGAGTATATTCTGCCATTTTCAGGTTATCAATCCTCAAGAGTAACATAAAGAATCACCTGTGTGGTTTTACAATCTATGAACTTGGTTGGCAGGCTGCTTGATTCATTGATTCATTGATTGACTGATAATATGATGACCGGTGATGTACTAACACAAAAACAAATAAAGCACACATTTTACCACATTCACCATCTATACGTTAACTCTCTGGCAACATTCTGTTATATGCCAGGAGATTATCCCTTAAATTTGACCCATCAGTCTGTGTAGATGTAATGATGCTGTAGATACATGGAAATACTATGAAGGTCACTGACCTGACCGAGCACTTCGATACAGGAAGAGAAGAATTGTCTGGTGGGTGGATAATAATTTGTTTCGTCATTGATCATACTGGCCAGGTGGTAGAAGAGAGTGGATGCAATCTGCTGAAGGTTTGTCACTCTATGCTCATCTGTATTTGTCTGACACAGCTTTACCAACATACTGATAGAAACAGAGAAATTACATCACTTCACCAACATATATACTGATAGAAACAGAGAAATTACACCACTTCACTGACATACTGATAGAAACAGAGAAATTACATCACTTCACCAACATACTGATAGAAACAGAGAAATTACATCACTTCACCAACATACTGATAGGAACAGAGAAATTACACAGCTTCACCAACATACTGATTGAAACAGAGAAATTACATCACTTCACCAACATACTGATAGAAACAGAGAAATTACATCACTTCACCAACTAACTGATAGAAACAGAGAAATTACACGGCTTTACCAACATACTGATAGAAACAGAGAAATGACAACAGCTTCACCAACAAACAAATAGAAACAGAGAAATTACAACATATTCACCAACATACTGATAGAAACAGAGAAATTACACAGCTTCACCAACATACTGATAGAAACAGAGAAATGACAACAGCTTCACCAACGAACAGATAGAAACAGAGAAATTATAACATATTCACCAACATACTGATAGAAACAGAGAAATTACACAGCTTCACCTACTTATTGGGTTCACAACACATACAGGCATGAATATTCTAAAATTATGTAATAACAGCCATTTTGTTTTACGGAATTTGGTGAAATGCAATCTCATCAATTGTCTTAACACAAGGAAGCTACATACCAAATCCCATATATTGTCTCAAAGGCAGGAAGCTACTCCAAGTTTGAAAGAATTCATTCTCTACTTATCGGGTTCACAACACATACAGGCATGGATATTCTAACATTATGTAATAACAGCCATTTGGTTTTACAGAATTTGGTGAAATGCAGTTCCATCTGTCCTCTTAACAGGAGGAAGCTACATACCAAGTTTGAAATTAATCTGTGAAAATATTTCCTAATTATTGTGTTAACAGCACAAACAGGCATGAATATTCTAAAATTGTGTAATTACAGCCATTTCGTTTTACGGAATTTAGTGAAATGAAATACCATCCATCGTCTTAACAAGAGCAAGCTTCATGTACATACCAAGTTTAAAGTAAATCTGAGAATTTATTCTCTAGCTACACATACAGACATGAATATGCTAAAATTGGGAATTTTGCTTAACAGAATTTGGTGATTTGCAATACCATCTGTCGTCTTAACAGGAGGAAGCTATATGCCAAGTTTGAAATTAATCGGTGAATTTGTTTTTAAGCTAGTGTGTTCACAAGCATGTGTGATGGACGGAAGGATGGACAGACACCAAGTAGTATTTCCAAGCGCCCCCCTCCCCCTACTATAGTAGTGGTGGATGAAGTATGGTTTATCCATAACAGGAAAAGGCACAACTACAGTTGATAGTGAATGTGTCTACCAAGTTTCATTAAGATAAAGCTTTAATAGATTTTTAATTCTGCTACAGAAACTGATTGGGGCCATCTGGCTGACCTCTGGCCATACCATAAACAACCGATTCTCAACAGGTGTGCAAAAAATGTTTGTTCCAAAATAATGAAAAAATGTAAGAATAGCAGACAGCAGCACTCAATAAGCCTGATATTAACTCACATGATCATATTTTCCACATGAACGGCAGTCATACAGTTCAATAAGCCTGATATTAACTCACATGATCACATTCTCCACATGAACGGCAGCCATACAAATATTCGGGGGTGGTGGTAAGAGACCCTCTATCATCATCTGCTTCAACTCTGCTCGATTCTCATCCAGACGACGCTCAATCATATCATTTCGCGTTTTCTCCTCAATCTACAAGAAAAAGGAAGAGTTTGTGTGTATGCTTGAGGTGGAATGCTGATGCAGTACTCAAGGTTGTTTCACTCCTGAGATAACTCTTGTTGCTGACTAAGCTCAGTCAACAGCAACAAGAAAAAAACCCAAACCAAATAAAATAATTTTAGATAAATAGGAATGTCTGCACAAACTACATGTATATCTGTATTATTTACTTCACTTCCAAACGCGACAAGACAAGACATGTATTTACATTTTCCTGATATGTTTACATCGCATTTATTTAAGTCAATTCAAAAAGAATAGATAAAAATACAAACTGGCTCATTCAGCCAAAGGGTATAATCGTATAAAAGGTTTTTGTTTACTGGTAGGGCCTACTGTAGATACTATGAGTAGTCTGTGAAAATCTGTGGTTATGTGTGAGAGTAAGGAGGGCCTTGGGGATTGTCTTGTTTGTTTGGGGTTTAACGTCATACTCAAGGGTATTTCACTCATATGATGATGGATTGTCCACTTCACACTGTTCCTTGCCCTATTATTATGGTCTAGCTGCTAGCTGAACTCTTTTGATTATGAAACACAATGGATACGGTTTAGCTGCTATTTGAATCTTGATTTTGATAATGAAACACAATGGTTACGGTCTAGCTGCTAGTTGAATCTTCATTTTGATTATGAAACACAATGGTTACGGTCTAGCTGCTAGTTGAATCTTGATTTTGATTATGAAACACAATGGTTACGGTCTAGCTGCTAGTTGAATCTTGATTATGAAACACAATGGTTACGGTCTAGCTGCTAGTTGAATCTTGATTTTGATTATGAAACACAATGGTTACAGTCTAGCTGCTAGTTGAATCTTGATTTTGATTATGAAACACAATGGTTATGGTCTAGCTGCTAGTTGAATCTTGATTTTGATTATGAAACACAATGGTTACGGTCTAGCTGCTAGTAGAATCTTGATTTAAATTATGAAACACAATGGTTACGGTCTAGCTGCTAGTTGAATCTTGATTTTGATTATGAAACACAATGGATACGGTCTAGCTGCCCGCTGAAATCTTGATTTTGATTATGAAACACAATAGATACGGTCTAGCTATTAGCTGAATCTTGATTTTAATAAGATATAGAAAACAGAAAAAAAGACAATAGTGAAATTGAAAGTCAAAATATATGAAGACCAGAGCAATTTTTATTTTTAAATCTGACTTATTAAGAGGCTGATGCATTTCTCTCCTCGGGGAGCAGTGATTATTTGCGTTATGAAATGCTATGTTTACAACATGGCAATATCCAAGTAACACAACCAGTCTATAGAGATTTGCCAAACCAACAATATCATCAAGTTACAGATCAAGAAAAGTATCTACTCTCCTCACAATGCCAGCTGATATCAGAATCTGAAGACCCTGACCCCATGCACAAGGTGACCATTACAAAACACTTTCTCTATCTTGTGACAGAGAGATAGGATACAACTGAATACAACTTATTTGTCACCTTTTTGTTCTACAAAAAAATATATTCAAGATAAAATATTTTTGAATACCTCCACTTGAAAAACAGCTGGTCTCTTACACTTATGTGTTGGATGGAAAGTTTTCTTACATTCACTAGTTAGAGTAACCTGAAAAGAAAAACAAACAGCAATATATTTCTCTTTTTCAATATATATATCTGAACACAGATCAGCCTTGTGTCATCTCTTATCTGAACACACATCAACTTTATGTGGTCTCTTATCTGAACACACATCAACTTTATGTGGTCTCTTATCTGAACACACATCAACTTTGTGTTGTCTCTTATTTGGGGCTGATTCCACAAAGCATTTTCTGACTTAAGTCGAAATACTCAATTTTATATTGTTTTCTTACTTTTATAGAAATACAGTACAACCAGATTCCAACTATACATCCTACGCGGATGTTGGCTGTACCATGGTCGGACCTTGGCAGCACCCTGATCTATCCTCCGCGTATCATCCGGCCAACATACGTGCATGTTGGCCGGATGATCCGTGTATGTTGGGCGGAGGATCGGCTTACGTTGGGCGGAAGATCGGCGTAGGATTTTACGACATTAAATTTAAGGGAATAGAATTGTCTGCGTGTTTGTTTATGTTGTTTAGAAGTGAATGAAAATAAAATAAAGTGAAAATTCAGCCGAGAACATAGTCATTACGTCCACGGAATCACCGCGTGTTTGAACAGATTTTCGAACAAGCCATATTTCGGCACGTAAGAAAAGCATGGAAGTCAAAACAAGGCTGCTTCACAAGCTGTAATTTCTAGAATATTATGTATCTTTCCTTACAATTTTTTATTTGTATGCACAAAACAAAGAGTCATTCTGTCACTCTTATCGAGGCTTCTGTTTAAAAAAATATATATATTATTCACCTTGATATTTAGTAAACTTGCTCCATCCCGGGTCCGTGAGCGAAAATAATCCAATGTTTGACAACTTGTGCAGGCATTATTCTCTCCAAATTGTCATTGAAAAAAAACCCCAGAATATAATGTCTACTTTGACACGGTATTTACTGTGTAATATGTCGATAACTTTTGAAACTCTGACTACATGCAGTTTTGGACAAATCAGAGGTCAACAGACCAACAAGTTAAAGCGCACGCGTAACTGGTTAAATTGGGTCAGACATCTGGCACTTGTGACGTAGTTTATGCAGTGTTGGGCTATTCGGAAATGTACATTGTACAACACTTCATACTTTTGCATGGATTTGACTGTAAAGAAATAAAATTGTCTGGTGTTTTGGCTGGTCACCTCTTTTTTTATTCATCTCCCACAGACTGCTTCACTCAATAACAGGCGACTTGTCAAGCCTTGCTTGGTCAGAGGTGTCTGAGAATTGTGGCGGAACGTATTGGAATTAAATGCATCTTCGATTTAAAAAATAAAACATTAAAGTTTTCTTTTTTTGCATATTGCTAAAATACATTTAACATTTAACAATCTTCGGTTATATATTTCAATAATATATATATTTAGGTATATATATATGTTTTATTTTTGCATCGTTTAGTTTTCATGGACTATAAAACAATACGTGCACTTCAGTAATTAAAGTATTCTTATCATCATATGAAAAATGCTTACATTTCCAGTTTACATTATTTAATATACAATCAGACTCGATGTATAATCTTGATTATTCACACCGCAATATAGGTCTTTATTTGTCAACAAAATATAATAGCTGAATATATATGTATTTATTTGCTCTGGTTGTAAGTTCACTTTGCTTTTTATTCAGCAAACCACTGACAAGTTACTTTCTCATATATATAGTCAGTCCCGGGGTCAGGATGAGCTATATGTAATGTTTAATGAATAGTTTTTCAAATTAAATTTCTTGAAGTAGTTTAAATAAGACTGACTTTGTAAATTGTAATATCGATTTGTCACCTAAGTGACATCATGGGTTTTCTCAGAGCAGTGATTAGGGCTATTTGGGTCAAAAGTCCCTTGTCCGTCTCGCCTGCAGTGAAGGGCTTTTCAGGCAGAGCTGTTCGCACGCTGCAGCTCAGACTCCCTGCTGGGGCACCGCACGTCTCAATAGATTTAATCCGATGAATAAAATTGAGCGATCATTCGGTATGCAGGGCTTTATCGTGTAAGTTACGGTTTGAGTTTTTAATTATTTAATAAAATGGTTGAAAGTCTTAATTAGAACGTGTAGATCGGTAAATAATAATATCCGCTTTTTATTTTGATTCGTATTTTAGTGATGATACTGTTTTAACTGTTCGAAATTCGAAGTATTTTTGGGATTGTTTTACAGTTCTACCGTTACTTATTGCCATGGCAAACGCACATATGCCTATTATTTTATCACACATGTTCGTTTTTGTTTGGCTTGAAAGTATTATATGGACAGCCACATCGATAAATCTAACAACTGACGGCCTTGCTTGCTCGCTGGGCGCCATTTTTAAATTCGGCCAACGAGGTCTGTATGTCCGGGGCTATAAGTTGGTTTAAAAAAACAAACACCCTGCATAAAGATTAAATAATTGGTGTTCTGTAAACATAAACATTACGAACGAATAATGCATACAGCAAACGTAATTCGGTTCGCTGGATCTGTGTGGTACATCGAACACGTTACACGGAACATCGGTGTAAGATGCGACCAACATCCGTGCATGTTGGCCGGAGGATCGAGTCTAGATCACCCTTGGTTACCAAATCATACACAGATGGTGGCAGGAGTGTCCGGCCAACATCCGTGTAGGAATCCGTGTATAGTTGGAATCCGGTTGTACATGTACATGTACATATCATTAGATTGGCTTAACTAATGTTATGGAAACCAGTCCTGACCATGGTACATATCATCAGATTGACTTGACTTATGGAAATCAGTCCTGACCATGGTACATATCATCAGATTGACTTGACTTATGGAAACCAGTCCTGACCACGTGCATATTGTCAGATTGACTTGACTTATGGAAACCAGTCCTGACCATAGTGACCGTTCAAAATAGTGTCAATGGATGATTTGCAAAAAAATTTAAAAAATTGGTGTAATTGTGGTGAAATTAGGATTTGAATATCTAACTTTTTTTGACATTAACAGCTCAGTGATTTTCGAGTGACGTCACGACATCACATGACTGGTATCTATAGAAACATCGCCACCATTTTGTTATTCTCAAGATTTCTTTCCAAGCCATTCAGTGTTTTTTTTGTTACCCATGCCTATGTATACAGAATGCTTAAAGCTTGTGTCACATGGTATTTAGTGAAACCGTGTCAAATTTCTTAATGAAACTTTGAGGACTGAAAGTTTGATATAATAATGAAATATTCATTCCTATTTATATTTGTTTTTATTTTGGTATTTAATTTTGAAATTTTAACATTGTCCGTATCATTTTGTTGACCTGGGGTTCATATTGGCACAGGAAAATTCCCATATGAATTTTTGGGAGTCCATCAGTTTTTGTTCCATCATTTCTATCAGTCATTTGTTCATTATCTTCATAAAAATTCTGGTCATCTGCAAAATTATCATCTCAAAATTCGCTGACTTAAGCATTTTGGGTTTCCGATTTATCAGCCTGTGGTGTATATTCACCATGAACTTGTCTTTAACTGCCCCAGAATGTTCCGAATGGAGTTTCTCCAGCATATACATAGCTCAAATAACTTGTATGAAAAGTCACAAGTTTGTGAGTGAATAACACAAATTCTATGTATCGAAAAAATATGGTACTTTTTTACAGATAGTAAATAGTATTATCTTCGTAATTCAGTCACTTTCAATCTGATTTAAAACCCAATATGGTAATTTCAGTATGATGGTATGCCAGTCCAATGGGAGGAAGAAATAACTCTTGACGTGACTGGCAATAAACAAAGAAAATTAAAACAATCACAAGGCATAATATAAACAAATGACAAACAGGAGTAGCTTTTGTACTACCCATTAGCTCAGAAAGCCCAGGGGTAATAGATTGTTTGTTTGATTGGGGTTTAACGTTGTACTCAAGGGTATTTCACTTACCGGTATATGATGAGGGATTGTTCACTTCACAGTGTTCCTTGCCCTAGTATGATGGAAAACCGAGAGAAAACCTCGTAAAAACCACCCCCGTGATTGCCGGAGCCACATCTTGTGACTCACTCATACGTGTATATATATATATATTTATTTATTTTGAGAGGGTTAATCAGTCAATTTACATGAAATTGTTCTTCCCTGAGGCCCTCAAAAACAATTTGAAAAATAAAAAAGAATAAAAATTTAAAAAAAAATAAAATAAGATAATAGTAGAGTGTAGTAATAATAAAATACATAAAAAAAATATATATATAGATACACATAAATATTTAAACACAAATTTCAGATAATATCTACTTGGTGCAAATCATAAACATATATATACATGGTAAAAAAAAATAAAAAAAGTACAATTATTGAAGGACAAATGTAAAACTAAAAACAAAATTAAAGCTAACTGACATTGGAGCTGTTAGGTAAAGTTTATGGTAAATAATAATTCTTAAAGAGGCAATAGCTCCCAAAATAAGGACTTTTGTTGTAATTACAGAATCGAATGAGTTATACTTATTTTTCTGAAGAAGCCGAAG
>JAVFBX010201784.1:0-12568 GCA_034783855.1 Mopalia kennerleyi | reverse complement strand
ATCAGAAGATAAAATAATATATATAATAAATATACCTTATTAAAAGTTTTAGAAAACAATCAGTATGACCAATTTTGGATATAAATTCTGAAGTCCAATTGAGTAAGTGGACACTGTGCACTGTGTCATCTGATTGTGTATGCCAGTGTCTATGTGTCTGGTGCCCTCTGACTATCAGCAGTTTGTTTAAAGAGTAGGAATGCTGTCTTTACTTAGCACTATGAAAGAAGATTAACTTTCCAACAGTATCATAACTTTTTTTGAATTTTACGGTTGTGCTATTGTCAACTATTGTTGGATAGTTAATAGTGAAATACCCTTTTGTATTGAGTAAAACACCAATCTATAAGTCTGCCTTATTGTCTACCTATTTACAGGCCTTGGTCCCTTGGAGATTTAGAATCAATAGACGCAGAGTTCTATCAGAGTTTATTGTGGATTAAAGACAATGATATTTCTACCCTGGACATGGATCTTACCTTCTCTATTGATGAAGAGGTCTTTGGGCAGGTGAGTACAAGTCTATCTTTGGCTATTCTTAAAACTTCAGTATGTTGCACAGTAGCCAATACTCAGTCTGGCATTCTCAGGTAATTTGTCCAGGTAAACCTTAAATAACTAAGTAGAACCAGATGTTATAACCGAGTGCAAAGGTTATATGGTTTCCAAGTTCCAGACCTATAATTATAAAATGATAGTCTAATTAATAAAAGGACAAAAATGGAAAAAATATAATGAAAAAAAAAAAAAGATCTTGGGCACGATCAAACTGTCGAAGACGAATTCTTTGCTATATGCACTATCCAGAACTGATGAGTGTACAAGGTTGAATAATGTTGTGTTATATGTTTTACATTCTGAAGAATAACATAATCATCTGAATTCATAACTTTTAATTTATTTATTCAAAGGGCATAATTTTCTTGACCTATAATTGTCTTCATTACAGTAAGCCCCAGCATTAATTACAAATGCGTGACATTATGCATCATTATGCAAAATACTTACTGTCCTGGAATTACACTCTCTATAAGTCAAAACTGTATATTATATCCTTTTACACTTAATAGATTCACTTCATAAATCCTGGATTTCTATCATGGCGTCGTTATGGCATCATTTAAAAAACACAAGATTAAAGCTATAACTTGTGGCTAATTCAATTAAATACAGAGTGAAAATAACACCTCATAATAATAATAATAATAATGAGGAGAAGCCTTTCTATTTCAATAGACTTGGAACACCTATTTATTTCTGATCACTGATTTGAGGCTGACCGTCTCTTCTTGCTCTTTAGTTGATCAGCCATGTAATAGTCTCACATCCCCAACATGCTTCACATTCTATGGTTGTGGTAATTATCTATTCACTTTTGGAGAACATGACTGTCCTGTAGGTTAAATGCCATTTCTGAAAGTGCCATGTAGAACCTGTGAAAGGGCTAAAACATAAGACTGTTGAATGCATGACCAGGCTATCAGTCAACTGTTATATGGTCTTCTTTATGTAATAATATTTGGCATTATTTTGGTTATTTTCTCAATGTCAGTTTATATCTGTGTGTTGCCAGGTGACTGAGAGGGAACTCAAGCCTAATGGTAAAAACCTACCTGTGACAGAGAAGAACAAGAAAGAGTACATTGATAAGGTTGTGAAGTGGAGACTAGAGAGAGGAGTCACAGAACAAATGGAGTGTTTGGTTAAAGGGTTTTATGAGGTTTGTGGAAGTCTTAAGTTGGCTAACTTTTTTGTTTTGGCTAAGGATGGTTTGTCTGGAGTAGCAATGCTGTCTTTACATAGTGCTGGATCAAGATTAACTACCAGATTAATCAAAACACCTTACATTTTATGGTTATGTGTGAATTATTGTTAGAATAAACCATTGATGTATGAGTGAAATGCCCTTAAGCACGGCATATAACATCAATCAATCGTGTATAATAAGTGCAAAGTTATTTCAGTGTCCTGTATTGTGATTAGTTGTTGACTGTGACGTTAGGGGTGATTTCCTTCACCCATTAGGCTTTCATTCTGTGGTGTGAATAAAACAAACATGCAAAGAAGATCAAATATTATTCTAAAAATCTACCTACATTATTAAATGATTGTAAGTTACTGCACTGTGAAGAAATAGCGGTAAAAATCACAGGGTTAATGGACCTCATGACCTGTCACCTGTCTGTACAAAATAATGGGATAATAACCAGTTGAATTTTTCAATTCTTCAAGCTGGTTGGTTTGTTTGTCTGATTGGGGTTTAACACCATACGCAATGGTATTTCACTAAAACGACGACGGTTTGTCCCCTTAACACCGTTCCTTGCTTTAACAGCGGAAAACTGAGAGGAAACCTTGTAAAAAAACACCCGTGCGATTCCTGAAGCCACTATAGTGTAACTCACTCATGTACCTGATGGACAGTACATCAAAGTAGGATTAATAAAGAGACACAATAACCACTAGGCCACTGCCCCCTTTCAGTTGGTAGAGCAGGAGTCTTAGCATTTTTATGATATTGTCAACTGGGATTAATTATATACATGTAAATCAATGAAAATGGTTATAGATATGAGTGGACTTCATAAGCTTCATCCCTGATTTCTGTAACTCTGCTGTTTGTCTGACAGGTAATAGACCATCGACAGGTCTCTGTATTTGATGCAAGGGAATTAGAGCTGGTTATAGCTGGCATGCCCGAGATAGACACAGAAGATTGGAGAAGAAATACAGAATATAGATCAGGTAGGTAACCAACCATCGGCCAAGGGCTGTCTGCTACAAGCAACAGAGGGTTATGAGGGAGCATCCCTTTGTCCTGGTGCTCCCTGGGCTACGTGGCAACATGAAGCAGATCTGTTTGTGATGTTCTTGTATTATGTCCTGTGGTTGTCCTGTAGTTTCACTGCCTTGTCTTTGTTTGTTGCCAGCGGCGTTGATGATGGTTTCCTCCATGTAATTTCAGTGAAATGATAACAATTTGTAAACAAATCTAAATGTCTCTTTAGTTTTACTGTGATGTGTGATATCCTGTGGGTTAGGCATGGGTGGTAGGAGGGAGTATTCTTTGCCCCTGGTGCTCTCTGAGCTAAAGGCCACCACAGAGTTTGTCTTCATTGGACCTCTTATGTTATCTCTTGTCTTTGTTTGTTACCAGTCCATTAAAGGGGGTTTCCTTGACATAGCTGTCGTATGAGTGAAAACACCTTTCATATTTTATGGGGTTTTTTTTTAACAGTTTCAGTCTCTTGGTTCTTATGGAAGGTGTTATTTGTAATAATTGAGAAAGCTCATTATTGTGAGGTATTTTAAAACTAGAGTTGGCATTGTTTGTATCTTTTCAGGTTATCATGATCGTCATCCTGTGATAGAATGGTTTTGGTTGGCTATTGGTCGCTTTGACAATGAAAGAAGGCTCCGCCTTTTACAGGTAAGTCTGTCTTCATTAATTTTTTGTTTTAAAGTTTTGCCTTTGTTTTTAACTTAACTTGTACATGAAATATTTTGTTTATGTGTGGTGGGAAAGAGGTCTGTTCCTAGATCAGATGAAAATAAACGTATTATTAATTGACATATGACATAATACTTACACATGATGTTTCCAAGATTTTTCTGCTTTCCTAACTGTGCTGATATGACCAGCGACTTTGTTTTAGCTTCATTTGAAGTTAGAAAAAACACATATTTCTTGCAGATAGTCCACTTCTGTGTTTCATCAACTTTAACATTTTCTGTAGTAGCATTATTAAAATAGGAAACAGAAAGCCAACTGTTGGGTAGACAGTTATTGATCATCAGTCAATCCAGGAGTCAAGATCAGTTTAATATTTTGATTGGATTTTAAAAACAAAATGGTATATATTTTTGCTTCATGACTACAATGGGGCTTTTTATTTGAAGAGATTCTTTGAATATAAATGACCGAATGTAGATTAAGGCTTATATTAAGATTATGTTGTTTTTCTCTGACAGTTTGTGACAGGTAGTTCGAGCATTCCATATGAGGGGTTCTCTGCTTTACGAGGTAGTAATGGTCCTCGAAAGTTCTGTATTGAGAAATGGGGACGTGTTACTAGTCTACCCAGGTAAGTCAATTATTAATCCGCTTTAAACAGAATATTCTCTACAAAGTGAAACTTGTCCACAGACCAATTTATCGATGAAACTCTATATCGTTCATTTTGGCTAAGGGCTTTATGCTAAGTGTTTTTCTGTCCTAGCTTCACTCTGGCAATCGCAGGGGTGGTTTTTACGAGGTTTCCTCCCTGTTTTCCACCATACTAGGACAAGGAAGAGTTAGAAGTGGACAATCAGTCGTCATATAAGTGAAATACCCTTGAGTACGATGTTAAACCCCAACCAAACAAACAAACAAAATCTGTCCTAGCTTACTGCGAGGGGAACAATTATATTTCCCAGAATGACAACACTTAACATGTGCTGATTGAGTAAAGCATGTATACAGTGTTAGTGAAATACATTTGAGAATAGCTTTTAATATATAAAACAATAATTATGGCAGTCATTGTCCTGTTGACCACAAAAATCAACTGTTTAATCAAAATTAAATTTTAGCCTTAGTTTTAATTTATGATACAAAAGGAATTTCCATACAAGTCTTTGACTTTCAATAAAATGTCTGACACTGAGATCATCTCATATTTTGCTCGGCCCACGGCCGTGGCGTAGTCGTTAGCGAGTGCGCTTTCTAACGCCTACATGTACTTCGATGTACCATTCACGGAATCGAGTCCATCAGTCGACCATTTGGTATATACATGTAAGTGAGACACAAGATGTGGCTCCGGCAAATGCGGGGTGGGGCAAGGAACAGTGTGAAGTGGACAGTCCGTGGTCATATAAGTGAAATACCCTTGAGTACGACGTTAAACCCCAATCAAACAAACAAATAAACCAATCAAACAAACATATTTTGCTCAATTTTGATTTATCAAAAGTGTCCATTTTTAGTAAGTGTACTGCAGAAAATACCAAAGTATGCAGCAGACCTATAGAAATCTATCAACAGCCTTAAAGTTATCTAGGCACTGAAATATTGACGTTTCATGGAATTTGGTAAGCTTTATAACTTGTTTAATGTGAATTTTTGTCTGTTATACAGGGCCCATACCTGTTTTAATCGCCTCGATCTCCCACCGTATACTTCAGTGGAGATGTTATATGAGAAATTAGTGACCGCTGTCGAGGAAACAAGCACATTCGGAATTGAATAAACTGGCAATCACACAAACAGTCTGTTTTCACACATACTGTCAGTGCACAACTATTTATGATACAGCATTCCTCTGGCTGAGGGGGGACATGTGGCATCTACTGAGTACTAAAGGAACATTGATGTTTCAGGGGATAAAAACACTTCATTTTATGGTTGTGTTGGTAATGTTGGAGTACACTGTTGTTACATAAAGGAATAGCATTGATCATGGCGTTAAACACCAATCAATCTATAAAATAACCATAAGCTTCTGTGAGCTTAGTTGTCAACTGCTTTGAAGTAAGTTAAACCCAGGCGGTGATAGGGTCTCAATAACCTGTAAGAAACTGGTTCATAGTATACTCCTCTTAAATATTGTACAAAATTTCAGTACCATGAAAAGTTTTTTTTTAGCAAGATAGAGTATATATTGTGATAACCTCCAAACACCTGTCTACATGTACATGTAGTGGTCAACTAGACCCCATACACCTGTCTAGTTGTCAGCTAAACTCCAAACACCTGTCTAGTTGTCAGCTAAACTCCAAACACCTGTCTAGTTGTCAGCTAAACTCCAAACACCCGTCTAGTTGTCAGCTAAACTCCAAACACCTGTCTAGTTGTTAGCTAAACTCCAAACAACTGTCTAGTTGTAAGCTAAACTCCAAACACCAGTCTAGTTGTCAGCTAAACTCCAAACACCTGTCTAGTTGTAAGCTAAAGTCCAAACACCTGTCTAGTTGTCAGCTAAACTCCAAACACCTGTCTAGTTGTAAGCTAAACTCCAAACACCTGTCTTGTTGTCAGCTAAACTCTAAACACCTGTCTAGTTGTCAGCTTAACTCCAAACACCTGTCTAGTTGTCAGCTAAACTCTAAACACCTGTCTAATTGTCAGCTAAACTCCAAACACCTGTTTAGTTGTCAGCTTAATGCCAAAATTTAATATGAACGATTCATCTTACTAGACAGGGCTCGATGAAGCTGCAGGGCTGTACCATTCAATCCACAAACTCTCATTATTTTCCAAGAGAGCAAATCACTGAGGATGCTATTGTTATAATAGTGTGATTACTTCCTGTTGTAGTACGCGGCAGATCTGTGAAACAGCCTAAAACAGGGCGTTAAATAACTGTTATAGCATGTATGCTATCCTGAAAAAAACATTTCATTGAGTTGCAATTGTCATTCATGTTCATGTATTACTATTGAGCTATGACAGAAGTATCCTAGGGCTGATAGCATTGTGATATTAATACTTGATCCAGCTGAAACTGAGCTAATTTTATGCAGTTCATTTCAGTTTTCTGTCTTTTTAACGTGGTGGTATTTTGTTGTTGTTTTCTTTTGTTTATTATTTATTAATAATTTGTGCTTATATGATAAATAAAAATCACCAAATAGTTTAATTGGGAATTTAATTGCAATTGTGTGTAAATATTTCATTTGTTTTTTTAGACAATAGCTGGAGACCTTGTATTATTATTTTTATTGCGCTTTTCAATCAGTTTCTATGACAACCATTGTCACTTAACAACCACATATATATTGTGTAAATACACATTCTATTCCCATCACAGAAGAAACAGTTTCTTACACAAGAAAATCTACATGGTATTATATCATAGGCTGGATATTATTTCTTCTGATTTGTATTGTTATCTATAGACAGGCTACAAGTGGATGTGTAGTATGTGGATATTTGAGTGTACCAGACAGTTGAGCAAATTGAACTGCCTTCTCTGATCTAATGGGTTATTTAAATAAAGCTATATTTTTATTATCTTTTAGGATCTATATTTTGTCAGCAGATTTAGAACTTTAGTGTATGTGTTTGTTTTCCTTTTGCTGCTCTTAAACAACAAGTTTAATGTATTTATTGTGATATAGAGAACAGAGAACTGAATGTTTATTAGCTGTTAACAGATTAGAACACTCTCTAATGATAAACCTATACCATTCTATTCCATAACTTTGCCATACATTAGGGATCGCTCATTTCTGTAAGCCATCATAATATGGATAGAACACAGTGAATTTCCTTCAAATGCCTGCATGTAAAATAATTTCTTTTCTTTTCTGGGCTCCATGTAGACTGATTTGTTTAGAAGATAGCAACTTTTGAAAATATTTGGGGAAATTTAGTTAAAGACAGCTTTAGTTGCCCATCTTCTATCTGCCCTTCTTCTATCTGCTTAAATTTCTGGGTAGGAGGAAAAAATCCATTCCAATTTAATACAAATTCAGATTTGTTACTTTCTGATGATACATCAGATCAGATATATTATGTGTTAAAAAAAAAATTAAAAACAATCAAATGTAGTATTAGTATAATTATTAATACTGTTAATATTAATGTTTTGTTTTGTGAACATATCATTATTTTTTTTTTTTACACACGCACATTGCCAGACACAATTTTAAAATCCATTTTGAGTTTTTTGTACATTTACCTTTGGCGCAATTTCCATGTGATATTCTTTTGTAAATAATACAGAATTCTTCGACTGAGTTGACTTTCAGGAGAACCACTACTTCATATTTTATCTTGTCCATGTTGACAAACTATCTGGAGAATTGAAGATGCAGCCGTTGTAAAGCAGATCTGTTTTTAAATAACTTTTGCATCACATAAAAAGTGAAATTTAGGAAGAATTGACATATTGATGAAAAATGATAGAGAGGGCCAAATCAGTAACAATTTCAATGTTTAATACATGTGGAGGAGCTGTAAAGGAACAGTTCAGGGAAATTTATATAAATGTCAACGTGAGGAGAACAAACTGATTTTGTTTTATATATAAATATACTTTTTAACTTATCAGCATCCCTGTGCTAATCAGAGTTACGACTGCTCTTAAAAATATATATATGATTTGTGTCCTAAAAGAATAGTAATCCAAACTGTGGTGTGTAATATATTATCTATGCTGACAAGTGCTGATTATTTACCATTTAGTGTTCAAGTGGGACTTGATAACTACCGGAATCAGAAGGAAATTAACTTTGCCGGTACTGAATTACATTATTTTGCAAACTTTTTGTTTCTTGGATATTTGCGTTTCTTCTAGTCAATTAAGTCCAGATAAGAAAATAAGAAACATATTTGAATTAACTGGACTATTTTTACATGCTTGTTAAACAATGAATGCAGCAGGTGAAAAAAAATCAACTTTGATATTGTGTTTGTCTTTTAAAACAGTGACTGAAAATATGAAGTTTGTTTGACATAAAGGGGAAACAAAAAGCTATAGCCCAGGTCCCTGCTTGTGTTGTCGTTGTAGTGTACGACCAGTCCTTATTTACACGCAGCTTTGTATAAAATGGTGAAATTAAAACTAAAATAATAACATGTAAAATTGTATGTCTAATTTACATCCTCTGTTGGAATTTTTTAAAAAGTACTCTTGACACTGATATGTTTATAATAATAATAAAAATATTGTCATATATACATTTTACTGCACTATGCACTTGCGTGTTGTCTATCAAATAAATTTACACGTGCTACTTGTTTAATGGCCTTATGTTTTTATCACTATACAATTTATTTACGAAGCCTCTCTTTATCTGTCTATAATATTCTCTGATTAACACACACATATTTGATCAGTTTCTAGGAGAGGTTAACAAACAATGTAAGGTAACTAGCTGCTGGGTCAACTATCAATCCATCTAAAAAGCCAATTTGATAAAATCATATACTTCTCTTTTTATAATTAAGAGTTGTAAAATGTGCATAAATGATATTTTTTAACCAATTAAAAGCTGTATTTAATATTGCTTACTAGTATAACTTTTTTCTATGTTAGTCCTTGAAATTAATTAGACAGTCATGTGCTGTGTTATTACATGTATGTAGACTGGGTCAGTTGTACACCTTGATTGAACAGAGGCTCATCTATTGTGTCACATGTTTATGTGCTTGTTCTAAAAGTGGAACCAACACATGATGAACATGTTAATTAATTAGCTCTTGTTTTTTAACTGGTTTTCTCCGGATAGAACTGGTACTGAATCAATTTAGTTTGTCACTTTTTATGGATTAAAGAGTGGAAGACTTAGTTAAATTGTATAGTATTTTCATAAAGATATGCTAAAGGCTTACTCTGTCAGTTTTAGTTTAGGGTTTTCTTAATGCTGTGATATTCGCTCAGAATGTTTATTAAAAGGAATTTTAATAAAATTTCTTGCCTTTTTTCTATAGACATTTTTTCCAGACCCTGCCATTTGCTTTTTCTATAGGATTATAACATATATTTACTTAATTGCTCCGTTAGCTTACATTCAATGTTATAGTTGTGTTGTGCATGTAGACCAAACTGTTGTCAAGGAAGTCCATGGTTGTCAAGGAAGTCCATTAATGGTTGTGATAATGTATTTTATTTTATTTTTGTGTGTTACGTCTTTAACATTTTTTTTATCCAAATCTTTGTTCATCATCATATATTATTGTATACAGGGTACATCAGGTAATTTAAACTTAAGTAGAATGTTAGAAATTACTAAATCTGCAGATATTTGGGCTTGGCAAGTAGCTTAAAGGGGAGATAAATCTGTCATTCATATAACTAGCAGTGCCACCTATGTCATTAACTAACCATTCAGTTTAACTGCATGTTCATACCAAACTATTGTTATATAATGGTACAGGTTGTTAGTTGTCCATGACATAGGTGTCAATTTGGGGTATTTGAATAACCTATTTATCTCTCTTTTTGACCACTGACAAACCCCAGTTCACTACTTTTTCTTTACTTACTTTTAAAGTATTGATGAAGTCTCACAAGAAGATAAACGTTACAAAATTAAACTATACGAACCTGTTTTAATGGGCCCATTAGTGACACCTGTCCATGTACAGCAGAGGTGAACAAGTCGTTATAGGTAACACCCAAACACATCGGTATGACCAAAAATTGCTGGCGTATTGCAAAAGGAGAGTGGCATACTCCAGACTGGATGTAGGCACCACGTTCTTATCAGTGAAATAATATTGGTACCTTGTTCACCAAAATCGAATGAACTGATCAAAGGAGCTCCTTCCTGGCTAATTCCTTTGAAGATTGCAATACCCAAACACAACAGGAATTGTGTAAATCATAGAAAACCCAGACAAACTCTCCTTAACGGTGAAACTTTCCTATGGCTTTTGTTGTTAATGTGTTTACGTGCATGGCTATAAACATATACTTTTTTCAACAGTCTTCCATACCAGATCTTTCGACTCTATTTTAATTTCATAGATAATATTTATTCTCCCATGATATTTTGCATTTTGAACTGTTTAATAATTTCCTTCAATATGTGAAATGAAAAGGCGAATACAAACAAACCAAATTCATTGACAGCCGTCTAGCTAATGGCAGTATATGTTTCAAGCAGGGTTATACTGGCTTTACCCAGCACTGGATCAACCCTGCTTTGTAAGTGGCAATACTTTTGGACATACCCCTATCACTGTCTGATAAGTGAAATTCCCTTAAAGCGATACTCCGGACCCCTATCACTGTCTGATATTAAAGTGAAATTCCCTTAAAGCGATACTCCGAACCCCTATCACTGTCTGATAAGTGAAATTCCCTTAAGCAGGATGTTGCACATAAATCCCCCAAACCCCAAACTTACCCTTTAAAACTTAACATTTATATTCGGGAAAGATCTTAAGTTGAATACCTTATTACAATCCAGTATGTGTACCATTGATGTGTCGGCTATATTTATTGTTCGTCATGTGTTTATGTTTGTATGTGAACGTCTGTCTGTAAAGTGTAAAAATTAAACTCACAAAGGATATAATAAGGTTATATATTTGTAAAAAATATGTTAAATGGATCAAATACTTCTACCATATGGGTTTTTTTCTTCGCTTGGTTTTTTTCCAAACAGGACTGTTCCATTCTAACTTTGTCACATAAGTTTCCAAAAATATAGTGTTTATTGTGGATATTGTTTCTACATGCTATAAGCCGAGATTATGAGATCTACAGTGTTTGGAGACCGATTGGGAAGCTACCTGCCAGCCTGGTGATTTCTCAACTAATGGGCAACACGGAAAGAAAGTTGTGGCATCTAGTACTATCAATGTTCACATGTTTTAAATGAAAGTCCCTTATCTATGGTCAATCCTGAAACTTCATGCCACAAAGCAGCTTAAATGCCTGTGAATGTGTCATTTAACACCGTTAAAACAAAATTATCTTTACTTTATCCATGTAAAGGAATAATTGTAAATATACAATGGGTGAGATTTTTGTTCGACGCACTGTATTTTTTAAAACAATAGTAAATGATGTAAAGTTAGCATTGTCCCCCAAGGCCACAATAAAAAAAAACTGTTTTCAAAATATGTGTAAAAAACAAAATATTATTTCGCTTATCAAGACATTATACAAGGAATACTTATGAACATGATTTAATCAAAACTTTCTCTCAGTATGTTTATCTCTTCTTTTGGTTAACATTTTAATAAAGATTTTAAACTATATTTATAATATGTTTGAAGTTTTCTTAACTTTGAAAGATTCTTTAATTTTAAAGTCATCAGGTTTTAGTTGACTTGTAACCTACTGTTGTCCTATGTGCAAATTGTTCCATATTATTTGGAGGCACAATGTTTTTATTATGAACATAAACAATCTGTGCCGAGCATGAACTACTAGTATCTCTGGTTGCCATGAGCATATTTAGGTCAAGATTTTCTGGTTGCCATGAGCATAGGTTGGTCACGGCATTCTGGTGGCCATATATTGTATATGTTGAGACAGCGGTTAATTTGAGCAAAGGTTGACATTTTCTGGTTGCTATCAAACATTTTAGACAGTTTATGAATTATTTACCAATATTTGTGAGCATGTGTAAAGTAAACAACAATTCTTAACGTGGCTAATTCTGCAATGGTGGGCCACATGTACTTATTGATTTTACAGCATTTGTAACAAATTAATATGTATACATAAGATTATATATTATATGTAAAAAACATAAAGCATTTGTACACATAAAACTTGTCTTTACTTCATTTTAGTACTGGATCAAGTCAAGTCTGTCAAAGTCACAACTCCAAGAAACGACAAGATACACATGTTAAGTTTCTATATTTTCGGTTTATTAAATCATCATCAGGAATGATGATCGTTCCTGATGATGGTTTAATAATCCGAAATATAGAATTAACATGCTTATCTTGTTGTTATTGGAGTTGTGACTTTGGTCTACTATGTCAAATTATTCAGTGGGAATCACAGTATATCGGTCTGTCAACCATCAGGTATATGAGGGAGTCACATGATATGGTGGTTTTTACAAGGTTTCCTCTTGTTTCTCCACGGATTCCTCTTGTTTCTCCACCATA
>JAVFBX010201773.1:0-12568 GCA_034783855.1 Mopalia kennerleyi | reverse complement strand
GAATAACTATACATAGATGGATTTTAATGACCATATACCCTCCCTAACTCGAGACAATCCCGAAATAGCTCGTGAATTTGTTTAGCCATTAGTAGAAGAAAAGGGATTATTGGCGAGACCTTAGATCTTCACTTGATCCGGGGAATTCGTGAAGTCACGGTAGGTAGGTAGGTAGGTTGGTGGGATGTTTTGATGGTTTGACAGTGAGCTGGCAGTGGTTTTGGCGGCTTGGGAGGTTGGTCTGTGGCCGTCGAGTTGTTGATGGGCTGGCTGGTTGTTTGGTTTGGCGATGGGCTGACTGTGGCTTGGCTTGGTGGGTGGGTGGTTTGATGTATAGATTGCTAAAAACCAAACGTACAATCGTGGATTAAACACGCAATTGGTACCTGGTACTCCACGCATTTTAGGGCCGATTGTTCAAATCCTCAAGTTACGACGTTTGGATTATGGTTAGATGAAGAATAAGTATTACGGATAGCGGGTTTAGTAAAACACAATCAAGCAAATACTTCCTAGACGAAATCACAAATGTACTTTGTACTTAACAGCAAACCACCATCGTTCCAGATGATGTCAATTCAAGTTGACATTAATTCTGATAACGTCATTTGTTAGTTGTGTAATGGTTGCTTTCTGTTTAACTGAACCTAAAAATATGAAAATATGTTCAATAACAAATGACTATCCTCGACAACAGTTGATGCCTATTCAACTATAGAATGTGGTAACTAAAATTGTTTATTCTCATAAACGTAAAATGTACTCCACTTGTTGAATGTGTAACCGTTGATTTGAGTTCTACTCAACTTAAAAACTACTCCACTTGCTGAATGGCTAACCGTTGATTTGAGTTCTACTCAACGTAAAACTCGACTTGCTGAATGTCTAACCGTTGATTTTGAGTTCTACTCAACGTAAAAACTACTCCACTTGTTGAATGTGTATAACAGTTGCTTTGAGTTCTACTCAACTTAAAAACTACTCCACTAGTTGAATGTGTATAACAGTTGCTTTGAGTTCTACCTAACGTAAAAACAACTCCACTAGTTGAATGTGTATAACAGTTGTTTTGAGTTCTACGCAATGTAAAAATTACTTAGTTATTATATGTGCAACCGTTGTTTTGAGTTTCATAGATTGAGGAAATCAGCCATATAATACAACAACAACCAATGCACGTGCATGAAATAATGACGTTAGAAAACAAGACAAATTAATACTATTTTCATCGAGAAGTCACCGTTTAAAATGTTAGTTCTGCAACAAGAAGGTCATAAAGGCAGTCGTAACTGTTTTGGGTCTCATCAAGGAACATTAAAGCCGCCAATAGATTGTTAATGTACAGAGTGTAGGCCTTACACGTCTTGGGGCTGTTTTCTGATAGGGTTATTCGAGATCACTTGTTCACCGCCAGTTGGGTTGTTGTAATTTGACTGGGAATTTATGTGTTAACATTTTGTAATTCTGTATTGCCAACCACATATTTAGTAACAAAGGTATACGCTCTACACAGTGGCACTCATGCAGTGTCAAAAAAATATGCGCAGGAAAGCAGAGCACAGGTACTCTAGTTCCCTATTAAAGGCGTTTAGAGCTCCTTTTCTTCCAACGTGTTGATCTTTGGATGTTAGATTCTCACAGATGTAGGTGTAAACTTAGTATTATACATACATAGATTAATACTATGTCATAAGGTATTCAATAGACCTCAGGTGTGTTTTATTTGTAAATAAAACACATTTTCAGGAGACCGAATACCGTGGAAATAATTACAGACTAGCAACACGTGGTGTCTGTGTGTCATTGAAGTTCTATTATTTCCTGATTTATTATAGTGTTATAACTTGTTGAAAACCAGAGTAGGCTAGCCTGACCTCTGCTTTAACCTATAGCGTGTGAAAGGCACGAAGTATCTATATTCCAGCTTTTTAGGTGAAAGAACATTGGGCATAGAAGGGCACCTTATGCAATTCCGAAAGTTTACCGATAATTACAATGAAACTGCCTACAGTAACTCAATTGCGACCGCTACTATAACACTTGAGAGTCGAGACCTGAGAAGAGTATGATAGACATCGTGCACAATAGAACCTAAGCAGTCATGAACAAGTGTCAAAAATATAATACACCCTCGAACATAGACTCTCCGCAATAACCCATTCAATAGCTCCATTTACTTTGATAAAACGGTAGCTTATAAAATAGGCGTTTGTAAATTTATACAAGTCTATATAGTATAGCTATCTTGAAAAGTTTAATACACTTCACTTCCCGTGAAAATGTTTTTTTGCTTGATAGTTTGACAAAAAGGCCAAAGGTGCTTATATTATTATCAGTATAGTCCGTTCCTTTAAGCTCCAATTTCATATACTAAAGTTGTCAAGCTATAATCCTTCGCAGTCTTTTGGTAACGTCTTTAAGCCATACGTCCTCTTAAAGTAGTTTTGTGTAATCTATGGGCTGGTAGCTTATTCATTTTTACAAGACAACGTCTTAAGGAGATTAATAAATTAAACGCCACTGAGGGAACTTCGCTCTGATAAACACATCTTTTGAAGAGATGTGCTATGTGAAGGGCGGCTGTTAGGGGCGAGCGTCTGGGTACAAAACATCCACCATGTAGCGGGCCATAAAAGGTGCTTATAACACGTCTGTTCGCTTGGATGAGCTTAGTATAGGAAGCGTAAAGCCCAGAGGTGGCCCTGTCATTACCAGATTAATGATCACACGGCCGGAGAATCCATTCACAATCCTTCCTTACCCTCGATCTGTACTGAGCGGGTAAAAAGCGAACAGCCGCTCTTTGCTCTGCGCTATCGAGGAGTGGTATATCTATAACATTATAAAACATACCTACTTGTGTCGTATACTGTATATGTTTTGCTTTAGTTAGCCTACACACCGTGCTGTATTTTAGATACCCATCAATTCCTGGGGACGTTTCCTAATTCAACTTTGCCGTTGACCGATTGGCGCATTCGCACAAATTTATAACATTTTACGTTAATGATCAATGATAAAACATACCTATTTGTGTCGCATACTATGTAGACAGTCAATGTTTTCCTAAGTTAGTTAGCCTATACATACCGTGTTGTATTTTATATACCCATCAATTCATGGAAACGTTGCCTGCTTTAACTTTGCACTTTACCGATTAACGCATTCGCACAAATTTATAAACATTTTACGTTAATGATCATCCACACTGACTTATTTCTTACAAATTAAAAAACTAACTTTTATTAGTGTCAGATAATATTATAAGTTTAGACCCTTTTTAATATGACGCGTTAGTCTTTTGCCGGCCCCCATATAGGGCGCACATAAATGTGGTCTTTATAATGATATACGAATAATTTCGGGTGATTTGGCCTATTTGTCATTTTAAAAAGGATTAATATACACGCGTTGGAATGCTATCGCGCAATCAATCTATGGTTACGTTTGTTACATGTATTTTGTGAATTTGGTACAGTTAATCATACGTTCAGTCTATCCGTTTTATTCACTAATATAAAGAAAATCTTGTTTATATTATATATATTTAATGATGCTTTCTTCGTCCGATTTTTAATGAAAACCAGTGGCGCATGTGCAGGACGTGCCTTTAGACCTTTTCTGTGTTTTCTATATTATTTCCATTTTAAATTGAAGCTTTGGTCGTCTGGGGCCGGTTGCTCGAAAGACGATTAGCCGCCATCAACACCAGGTTAAATCACTAACACCGTGTTATATATAAACCTGTGACATGGCGTGACGTCATCTAATATAGTGGTTCTGGGTCCTGTTTGTTTGATTGGAGTTTAACGTTATACTCAAGGGTATTTCACTTACATGCCATGGATTGTCCACTTCAGTGTCCCTTGCTTAATACTGTGGAAACCTGGGAGAAAAACCTCGTAAAAATCACCCCCGAGATTGCCGGAGCCACATCGTGTGACTCACTCATATAGGCCTACCTGATGGGCGACAGGCGGACTTGAACCCGTGAATGGTACATCGAAGTAAGATAAGTAAGCAAACACGCTAACCACTAAGCCACGGTCGCAGGCTCGGAGCTTTGACAATAAATGTTAGTTTGCGCAGAATGGTGATGGATTGATAGATCTGGCGCTAGGGCGTGCTTTTTGTAAGGCATTGTATTATTCTGTCATTTATGCACAACACTTTTTACATTGTCGCTGTGTCGCTGTTTCATGAATAGGATGTATAATTGCTGTATGAGACACAGGGCGTTAAACACCAACCGATCAATCAACAGTGTGCTGTGTTCTTTCTTGAGACATCTGCAATAAATAACTTTTCGCGTAGACGTTTGTTGTCAAGCTATCAGGCCTGGTTTAATTTTTAATATGTCAGGACTGACGACGAAGTACCACCGGCGAAGTGTTAAAGAGTCAAATTTGATGTGTCTAATTAAAATGTCACTGGCTGACTTAAGTCATAAAGATATATTTTTCTAGTAAGAAACCACCAGCAGTTTATACTAGCTGTTACTTAATTTTTTTACTGTTTGAGTTAGTTTGTTTCATATAATATTGCATTATGTGGCCATATAAAACTTGGATCAAGTGTGGCCAATTTAAACCATTCGTCACGTTTTATATTCGTTTAACGTAGCGAAGTAACTGTGCCGGAGAGCATTATCATTGCTGCACGACTTAAGATAATTGGTGTTATTTGATCCCGCGGATAGGTTATGTGATAATGTGACGGTCATTCGCCCAACCCACTAATTACCTGGTTTACAATCCTTGATTTATGCCAATGAATCACCTCTTTTATCACAAGAAGTCCAATACCTTTCATCTTAAGTAAATTATTTATAACCGGGCAAAATATCAAGGGCCGGGACCGTGGCTTAGTGGATAACAAGTGCCCTTAATAATCCCACTTCGATGTACCGTTCACCGGATCGAGGCCGTCTGTCGCCCATCAGGTATATGTGCGCATGAGTTACACCATGGGGCTACGGCAATCGCGGGAGAGGTTTCCTCCCGGTTTTCCAATGTAATTAGGCAAGGAACAGTATGAAGTGGACAATTCGTCGTCTTATAAGTGAAATATACCCTTGTGTACGACGTTAAACTCCGATCAAACAAACAAATAAACAAGCAAGATGTCAGAACTCCCCCCACTTGTATGTATGTTATATATTTTTTTTTTTTAACAAATCGGATTGTATAAAGTCAAAACTAGTGTTTATAATAATAATATATTTATTTATTTAGACAGGGTACCTTGATTAGCACATAAACTACTTTTCCCCAATGCCCAGCAAAAGGTTATTTAAACGTTAGTTTTCTACATGGTCTCGATTTATAGAAACTTGGCGTTAATAATGGTATCGAAAGGACGTTGTTTGATTTGGGGTGTTATCGCCGGGCTAAATTGTATTTCTTCATTTGAGAATGAGCTATAGTCCAATGAATTAATGAAACCACCCTCGGCATAACTAGGCCGTAAACAAATGCCACAAGACCGCATAACCGCAAGACGTGAACCAGATTGATGTTGTCCAACAAACAAATAAATAAAAAATAAAAAAATAAACAAATTATTAAATAGTTAACAATTGGTCGGCGGACGATTGGGATGGAACCTCATGTTTCCATCCGTGCTGCTCTTACAGCTAAGGAAGGAGCGTCATGAAGCCAAACTGTCAATGATATCTTGTTATTACGTCCTGGGATTGTCCTGTCTCGCTTTCTTTGTTGCCCGTGGAAGTTTCCTTCACCAATCGGGCTGGCACGCCGTATTATGAGTGAAAACCCCCAATCAAACAAACAAGCAAAATACAAATGGCCCTGGATTTATGGGAGAACCCTTTGTTCATAGACTATTAACTGATGCTTACGCTTTCTCTATGTCTTTCCTTTTTTTTCTTTTTTTGACAGTTCAGCAATTACATGCTATAACGTGTTAAAATGAGCCATAGAAATTCAATAACACTACAGGGTGTCCCAAAACATTCCAAAAGTACAAGGCCGAATTGCTAGTTTCTCGAGTTACATTTGCTTATCGTCTTTGGTTAAAGCCATTAATGTTATTTATGAGTTTACGAACACAATGCGTAAAGACAACTATGGCCAGACTGACAATCGGCGTCAAGTCTTCAACTAGATATTATAATCTTAGTACTATATTTCAACAATTATGTACAAGTTTTAGGACAGTGTAACACTTAATTCTAGACTTCCCAACAAGAATCGCCCGATTAGTAGACCTATTTTAATTGTTAGAAGAGATACATATTGTTAAGCCATGTCGCAGAATGTATGATAGATGTGTCTGGCTTTAATTTCCTGTGTTGTGGTTTGGATAATTTATAGCTTGACTATGGTACAGCCAATGATGTTCTTGTCATGAAATATTGACCAATTATGCAGAGAGATATTTCTTGTTTCTAGTCTTTAATAAACAGATAATATCGCCTTCGTGGCCAGATAACATGTGTATCGTATTATCATAATTCGGTATAAGTTACCTTGACATCTTGTGAGATCTGTCAAGCAATGAAACACGGTAAATATAGTATTGACATTTACTGTTGATTCTATAACTCTCCCTCTTGTAGAATCCTCATCTGATCATTTGTACAGTTTTAGACTGATATAATGAAATGTTAACTGATGACCTCATTTAATGAGCTCTCACTCATGAGAAATTGATGTATGTACGACAACGAAGATGTAATTGGTCCGCAATGACCACTACGAAATTACTTTGTGAATATTTTTGTATAATATGTCTATATATTTTAATGACCCATAATATCAGTTAATTCAAATGAATCTGAACCTGATTCGGAAAATTTGATGCAAGAAAAAAGAGCATAAAGCAGGGATATGGATATAGTGATTTATTATCTATTCTATATCAAAAATAAATATGTTTCTGCGCTTAAAGTTGGAACCATGGTCCTCTGGTAAAAATGTGTAGCGTTTAGAAGTAGGCCTACATTGATTCAAGTGTGACCAGTTCTGCCAGGTCTGGTAGATATCTGTTTGACTCTACAAGATTTATCCTAGTCGATGGTATATGTTGTAATTGACTAAATTCAATTTTGTGGAGATATGACAGACACTCACAAAGCTAATTTAAAGGTTTACATTTATTATTGCAAAATTGAATCACCAGATTTCGTTTTAAAACTCGAAATAATTTTATAATTTCAAACTTGAAAACCTGAATTTCACTAAAGTACCATGTGTGATATATAAGTTTAATCGAGATGATTATATGTGGGTTTGGTTTATCCTGTCTGAAGACAATATTGTTGCTACGAAATAATGAACTTCTTGAACACTTAACAGTTCTTGTTAGTTCATGGCAAATTTCTTACTTACCTATAAATCCAACAAAACATACTTATTTTTAAACTGCAAATACTAGATTGTTAGACTCAATTTGGCAATTAAATTAAATTTTTATAATAAGCCCAACCCTTTGTTGCATTATTCTTGATAATTCATTTTTGAAAGAAAATGGAGAGAAATCGCTTTCTCTGTTAAGACAGGACTTTCCAAAGCGCAACCATGTATGTGATGATAAGCGAGAAGACCCGTTCTCTTTGCTTTTTAAATGTGTCGAGGCTCATTAATAGAAGGTGAAGTAACATGATTGAAGCCTATGATGTAAATTTAATCTGTATTTATTATTTTCTCTTTTTCTTTTTAAATGTGTCGAGGCTCAAAAATAGAAGGGTGAATTAACATGATGGAAGCCTATGATGTAAATTTAATGTGTATTTATTCTTTTGCTTTTTAAATATGATGTAAATTTAATGTGTATTTATTCTTTTGCTTTTTAAATATGATGTAAATTTAATGTGTATTTATTCTTTTCTTTCCAGGATAACAAGATGGGGACCTTACGATGGGTCTCCGGATTGGCATCCATATTAGTCATTATAACAATTTCCAACCAGCAGGGTAAGTATCTACCTGATATTCCGAGATAACATTTTAACCAAAATTCAATTCCAGATCTACGTTTATACACTTCTATGGATTACACATAGGTTAGAAATTAGCCTTCATTGTAACCAACATTTCTGTTCCTGCTCTACGTTAATACACCTCTATGGACTACACATATGTGATAACTACGCCGTCATTGTTACCAAAATTTCTGTTCTAGCTACACGTTTATACACTTATATGGCCTCCACATATGTTAAAACTCAGCCGTCATTGTAACCAACATTTCTGTTCCTGCTCTACGTTAATACACCTCTATGGCCTACACATAGGTTAGCCACCATAAGTCGAAACTCGTAAAAGGTATATCGAGCCATAAGAATGGGCTTTAAATCTGGTACCTTTTCCTTGAGAAAGCCATTATATGGATCCCTTTCAAACAAGCCAGCTGAAAAAATGCGCGCCGTTTCTATTCTAATTTAACACTGGTTGCCGTGATTGGCGTCCGAGAAAAATTACGTCAACGTCACAAACAATCCGTTGACCTCTAAAGCCGTGTAAAACGATTCAGTGTAACACACCTAGATGAAACCTGACCGAATTGATCATTGCAAGTTAGCTTGAAAGAGACTTGGGACGAAATAAATAACCGACGTCGCTGTACAATAGCTATAATTTAGCATAACACATGAGTTAGATGTTTATCAAAATCCCTAGCTTAATTTTGGCTCAATATTTTAACTTTTGCCAAGCCATTACCAAGATATGATTACATAGTAAATACTGGAGATTGATTCAAAACGAAGTGGGTGTTTTTAGAATGGGAATCACAGTTCTGCTGCACTACCAAGTTGTGGCCAGATGCTGGAACTGAAAATATGCTCTTCCGCACTGAAAAGGGAAAAAAATGTCAGTACTTTGCGATAAGCTGGCAATCTTGATGGCTCAATGATGTTTTGGTTACTTTAATATAATGTTTTTGTTTTGTTAATCAACAATACACAAAAAGTAACTCGGTTGTAGCTGAAAAGTTCTTTTTGGTCCATGACAGTACTGGAGCCACTTTCACAAAATATCCTACGACAATAAAATCTCGCATGATATTTTCTCGCCTATAATTTAACCTGACGAAATTTTATCGTACGAAATTTTTTTTGTCGTACGATGTTTGTGAAAGTGCCTCCTGTTCATGGCGGCGAAATTCTGGCTTGGCTTGAAGGATCTGTATGGTCTTAAATGGAATCATGATATGGTCATCACCATATATAAATATACTTTAATTTTGTCTAAGCATACTACTATTAGGAATAAGTACCACTAAACTCTGCCGTAATAACAAAGCATGTGAATGGCTCTGTTGTAAACTGGAATGTGATGTGTGTGTTAATGTAAATCTCTTCCTCATCCTTTGTAAACTGTATATGTCCTGTAATTGTTTATCCAGTTTTGTGAATAGAATCTTTAATAATTCTATAATAATAATTGTCAAACAGTGTCTCTGAACTATTCAAATGAAAAAAGGAAATAATCTGACTTCCCAACACAACTGAGGGTAAATCCATGCATTCCTAATCAAAATATAATCATATGTAAAATTACATTGATATATTGACTGATTTGGGTTTAACGCCGTACTTGCGGTTGTTTGACTCGCATAACGACGTACCAGCTCAATGGGTGAAGGAAACCATCCTCTGTGAAATTACCGCTAAAACAAAAGGAATGCATCCTCAATAGATCTCTGGTGCTCTCGGTGCTAGGGGGCAATGTGAAGCCGATCTGTTTGGGATGTCTATGTATTGTGGCCTGTATTTGTCCTGCCATGTCTTCGATTGTTGCCAGTGGTGTCAAGGGGTGTGTCCTTCATCCATTGGACAGGTGCGCCGTCATATGAGTGAAATAGCTTTAAGTACGGTGTTAAAACCCAATTCCAGAAACCTAAAAAAATCGGTTCAAACTAAATAAACAGTTTTCTACTAAGAGACGTGTTATGCATGATGTGACAAGAAAAAATATAAATATAAATGTGATAGATTTTGTCAGTTGTGTTGTGAAGTCATTTACCATTATGATTACCTCTCCCCACCGCCGAATGTTCTTTCCATGCTTATCAAATAATTGGCTGATGCGAGAAATTGTATGATACCTGTCTAAAACTGCAATTAAGTCTATCTTCTAGGAATGTTGTCTTACATGTCTATACCCTGCTTACTATATGTGTCTGTGTGTGTGCTTAAATCCCATGTTCTCTTTACAGAATGCACGTCTCATTCTTCTTCAAACTCAGACCTTGTATTTATTTTGGATTCATCATCAGCTGTCACCTATAGAGACTTTATTCAAATTCTTTCTTTTGTAAAATCTGTTTTGAAAAACGCCGACGTTGACGGCGGCTCTGTAAGAGTGGGCGCAATAACAAACGGCAAAAGAACGAAAGTCCGGTTAAAACTAGGGCAGTTTGCAGCAAAAGATAAACTTTTATCGGCAATTGGACAGATTCCTTTTGAACCAATGAAATCAAAATTAGTTCGGACTTTAAGAACTGTAAAAAAAGGATTGTTTGGTCATCCTAATGACAGGCTAACAGTACGAAATATAGCCATTATTGTGACGAGCAATGTGCCAGACCTCAAGTCCAAAAAAATAAAAAATGTGGCGAAGAAATTACGTAAATCTGGCGTAGAAATCTTTGCGATTGGAGTAGGGCTTCCAAATCCGTCTGCTCTCAATGACATTGTGTCGGACTCAGCTACTTACCACACAATGACAATACCTGGTTTTGAAGATCTAATAAATGTATCAGAGACCCTTGCATCTAAGCTCTGTCTAGGTAAGTTGTGTATTTGTTGTCTTTACTATTTCAAACCCATTCTCAGTGCACGCTTCCTGTGATCTCGTTGCCTTAATTGCATGGTGTGCTCTCGTAGCTCAGGGGTGGGAAGGAGGAGGGAGGGTAGGTTGAGGGAGGGGTGGATTGGGTTGGGGATGGAGGGGGTGGCTGGAAGATGGGGCGGGGAGGCGTTGCTGCACGAAGTCTAGATACGAATACGTATCTCGTTGAATTGTATACTAGTAGGCCTTGGCCTATTCAGTCAACAAAGTCCGTCCTTTTGCTCTGTCTTTGTTATGTATCTTATGATTGTGCGATACTGAGATGGTAGGCCTACGCCGTCATACAAAGGAAATAATCTTAAGTGGGCCTATAGGCGTAAAATTCCAATCAAACAAACATAGGAGCTGTGATTTGCATGTGGTAAGGACTTATAAGGATTCTCCACATTGATGTACATGCAGCCAGTGCAAAACGATCAAATCCGTGTCCGTGAAACAGTGCCGGGGCCCTTTAAAATTATATAACCGGGTATAGCTTATAGGCCTACTTATGGAAACCGGGTACGAAAACGCGAAACTGCAAAGCGAAACTACAAAACCGCGAAAGTAGTTTCGCAATTTTGCGGTGCACTTTTGTAGATTTGCCTCGCAGTTTCGTGGTTTGACTTTTGTATTTTTGCAGTTTCGCTTCGTAGTTTCGTGGTTTTGCCCTTTTGCCTTTGTTTTTTAAGGGGGAAACTACAAAGGCACGAGTGGCCACATCCGGCTTCCATACCTACTGGAATCCGATACATGGAACCAAATTGCTGCATGCGTGAATAGCGGGGAACTTGTCTTGCGTGGAATTTCCTGTTTACTGTTTCTTACGGCTCGTGCAAGTCCATAGGCCTGTGGGCTGAATTGTCTCCAAATATTGAACAGCATATTGCATGGTACCAGTAGGCCTATATAAGTAACAGAAATCACCCTATAGACCTATATACATTCGGAGATGGTATAGGCCTACGTGAGTTCAAGTTTGAGTTACCTCTCCCATGGAGTGACCGACAATATACAAAATGTCCATCCAAACGAGATATTGTTCAGAAGAACTTCAGACATCGTGCTGGAAAACACAAAGCAAATGTTCTGAATGATGTACGCTCCAAACACCTCCTCATGTCTCGGGTTCGAATCCTGCGAGCCGTATATATAGACCTATATATATGTGGGTTGTTATGCCATGCAATAATCAGCAAAAGTTCTTGGGTTTTCTAGGTTCTACCTAGTTAACTTCACACCGTAATACTGAGAAATGATCTTTAATCCTGTTAATGAACATATATATATAACGATATCTTATATTTGTACACACGTGAAAACTTATCGTAAGTTTATATACGGTACATGTAGTATTGAGGAATTCGAGTTAATATTTTAACAAACTATTTCATTTTTTTTTAAAAGAAGAAGAAAAAAAAAACAGTAAGAAAAATAAGTAAAGAAAAATTTGATATATTTTTCTCATTTTTGCTTCTGTTTTTACCCTTTGGTTGGAAATAAAAAAAACGTTGAAATTTGTTCCCCCCAAGATGCAGTAGTTATCTCCCTTTATTATGATCTTCTGTTATATTTGACAAAAAAGTTGTGCGCGCGACAGCATGCAAATAGAAATTTGACAGAAGCAGACGTGTGTTATTTCGTTTTACGATACAAAGTTTATTACCTGAACGAATCACGACACTGTCCTGTAATGTATGGCAAGCCGTTTTATCACTTCTACCTTTATTCTACATATGTCGAATAAGTTTCGCTTTTATTTTACTTATGTA
>JAVFBX010201762.1:0-12569 GCA_034783855.1 Mopalia kennerleyi | reverse complement strand
ATCAACCCAGAAAACTCATCGAGTTAAATAATGACAATCAACCCAGAAAACTCATCGAGTTAAATAATGACAATCAAGCCAGACATTTCTTTGAATGTAATAATGAAAATCAACCTAGACAACCTATTGAGGTAAATTATGACAATCAACCCAGACAATTTATTGAGTTTCAAAATGAACACCAGCCCATAAAACCTATTGAATTTAATAATGACAATCAACCCAAAAAGCTCATTGACTTAAATAATACCAATTAACCAGAAAATCATTGAGTATAATAATGACAATCAACCAAGACAAATCTTTGAATCTAATGATGACAACCAGCACAGAAAGCTCATTGAGTTTAATCGTGACAATCAACCTAGAAAACTCATTGAGTTTAATCATGACAATCAACCTAGAAAACTCATTGAGTTTAATAATAACAATCAGCCCAGAAAACTCATTGAGTTTAATAATGACAATCAACCTAGAAAACTCATTGAGTTTAATCATGACAATCAACCCAGAAAACTCATTGAGTTTAATAATGACAATCAACCCAGAAAACTCATTGAGTTTAATAATGACAATAAACCCAGAAAACTCATTAAGGGATAAATTTAAAATGTAGACTTGATACTTTTCAATATTTTAATTTACCGAGAACAAAGCTGGCAGCTACATGTATGTGCACACTTATATACGTTCCATCTTAATCTCTTTGTATGGTTTATTTTGGTCCCTGGTAGTTTTGAGGCATGCTACTTTTGAAAACCTGGGATGAGCATGTAAGCATTTGAAATTAAGTTTCATAAAAATTTGGTTGCTTTAATTGTTGACAGAAGTAGTGTACTAATATAATATCGAGTACGAAGGCCCAGTTATTGAATGATGGGTTAATTGTAAACTATATCTGGTAGCCTTTTTACCTTATGATAAATCAATAACTCCTAGAATAGTTAAACAGAGACAAATGTGTGTTGCTCTAATGTAGAGTATAAAAAAATGCATGGTTATTAAAAGACCAAAGGAATGTCTCTTAACCAATCCATAATGTTAGAATGTTAGATTTTATAATATTAGATGAAAACACCCTCTACACAACGAAAGAGAAAAGTCATTCCCTTTTTCTAAAACACAGTTCGCTTTCTTGATGTAGAAATTTGAAAAAATCTACTTTCAAAACTAGGAAAAATGTGAAGTCATAAAATGCACCACGAAAAAGTGTCTGGCTCACCGTATGGTTAAGCAAAGAAGCAACTTATAGCTCGAACATAAAATAGCAGGAACTAATATTTTGAAATACGTGATAGAATTTGTGTAATATGAGTTAAACAAGGTCTTGGTTAAAGTTATCTTACGATATAGCTAAACATTTCAATTATATTAACTTTAATACATAATATGTTGGAGGAATACCAAATGGATAGGTTTTTAATCCTTGGTTAGCGAATTTTAACCTTCTTTCGAACAACTGAGCAATAAAGCTTTGGCAAACTATGGAAAAACATTTTGACCCGTTTTTAATGGCCATCATAACAGCTTATCTTACGTCCAATATTTTACAAGAAATGCTGGTTTGATATCGAAATAATATTTATCCCATACGTCTGCTTCATTGGATAATAATGGCTGACTCATTTAGAGTTACAAAACATGTGAAGGAATGGGGATTGACAATTATAACTGGGAAATTTGATCAATACAATTTATGCGTGAGGATAGATGGAACAGAACATATATTGTGAGGCTAAGATTTGGTCGCTTAAAAGACGGAAATGGAAGGTACTTTACATTAGTGTTATATTTAAAAATATTGGTTTAATACATACTCATAATAACAAATAATGATGTAAACAATTTGTTTTACCCAGAAACTACCCCACGGAAACACACAAACAAAACCTTTTATATTAAAAAGCAGAGCAGATAAAAGATGTAAGACACAGATTTTGAGACAGATAACGTTACAGTCAAAATTAAGGAAGAAGAAAACAAAAATACGGCTAAAAAGACCTACTGTGACCTGAAATTACAAAATTAATGAAATCAGAGAGATTTTTAAAATACCCCCATGGGGCTTATGTATTCTTTTGTGAAGTTTCTGTTTGAGTGTGAGAATGCCTGGCGGCACGAATTACGAATCCTCGTCCCTGAAAGGATCTGTATCCAGCTTTACGCAACAGTTGAAATGAAATAATGATTTGTACTCTCTCAGTGTCGGAAATGAATTATATGCTTTCAGAGAAACATTAAAATCTAAACACATAGAACTGAGAAAAACATTGACAAAGAAAACATACCTTGCAGGGTTGTCGGATGTCAGGTGAGATGGAGAAGTTATGGGAGAGTGGGCACTTAGGAGGCAACAGCCCGCGGTCAATTATAAAAACATTATGTTTTTTACGACACATTTTGGACTTCGAGGTAAGACTGAACACAGAAACTTGTGTTAGGGGACATAAACTTATGTACAGATTCAAACGTTTAGCAGTATCTTGAAAAGAAAGCAAAGCATTGGATAGAGCGTGAAGTTTACTATCAAAAATGCTAATTTTGTATATAAACGATTTACAGTTCTTTACATTTCTTATTCACTATCGAAAGTTAGCTTGTCCATTACAACGTAAACATACTATGGGGGCAGACATTTTAACAGTGGCGGCTGTGGATGTCTTGGTGAGTTACCATAATTAAAAGACACATGGCTAGACCTACTAAACGGTTGCGTTCGCGAGCCTTCCCCGTGTAAGACCGACTGGGGTGAGATGATGTCATACTTCCCTATGGAATTCTTCCTGCGCGTGAACGTTTTAAGAGGTCAATTAAAAAAAAAGAATGAAACGAAAGCGGAACCTGGTAACATTATGTCAAATTCTTCGCCAAAGATGCGATTATTTATTCTGCAATTATTGGGTGACCATCATGATTAGTTCAAATGATTATTATTAAGTAAGCAGCATGCATGTACATAGGTTTAGTTTAGTCTTGTTTTAACCATTGGCAGTCCGTTGAACTTTATATGACCTTCTTTAAATGAGGTCAACATTTGGATTTATGAATAAATTACCGTGTTCAATATTTTTCGTTTGCCAATGTGTTGTACCCTGGAAAGTACATTGTGTTATCTAGATAAATTATGTGTGTCATGAAACTAAATGGTGCTTCTCTCGTAACTCCGCGTTATAATCTTGACGTCACAGCCATAGGGTTCAGCTCTGCTTAAAGTAGACATCTTTAGTTCTAGTCGTGCCGCGTTTCGGTTATTTCAGGCTGTTAGCATTAAAGTTTCATTGTTCTTATTTAGCGATTTGGCCAAATTATTGAAGAACCCACATTTATATATCACAAAAGATTAATAAATGTTAACAATCTTATCTAATCTAATCCATTTTTTTTTATTATTTCAAAAAGTAAAAAAAAAAACAAAAAAAAAAACAAATAAAAACCTACATTTGATTTCACAACGTTATACCAAGAAACCAAATTACACTTTTGTGGCAGCTATGGAGACGTCTCTTTTTAGCAATATCATTATGTTATCATCATTGGAAGCGTGCATTTTATGTCACAAAACTCGGTTAAATTAAGGAATTGGATAAAGAGGATATAGCATTTGTGACCCAGGACACTCATGTTATATTCTCTTTATATATAAATATAAGATTACTGCAGTTTCCAGAAAGTGGTTGTCACTTTAGTTAAGACATTACCAAACAACTACCCAACGAATGCTATCTTTAAAGGCTTCCTGCCAAATATAACAGCGCATTTGACACCAAAAGTCACATGACTCAAGTGTATCCAGCTTTTTACAAACCCAAGAACATTTATTGATCGTTATAATTTTTTGATGTATTCGTCTTACATGTAAGTTGTTTTCCTAACATTTTGCCTGATCCTGTAAATCTCTCACAAACTTTTGGTAGAAGTGACACTAAGAATAAGATAAGAGAAACGATAACCCTGACCGTATAACCCTCTCTAGTCAACGGATAATGGCCAAATTTACGCTTTTTATCATCGGCCACCAAAGCACAGTTATTAGAAAAACTTGGCACTGAGAAATTGTCAAACTACTACTTCTTCTTCATAATCTGACTTCCGTTGATGTTGACAGAGTTCTTTATGTAGCAACTCGGATTAAACTGCAGTTTTACTCGCTAAAAATTCTATTTTGTAGATCCACGATGTTTCTTTTCCTTTTCATTTCCTATATCCACCTAAATAAGTAATTATCCGTTTTTGTTGCCAATAATTTATCTGGTGATTTTTTGTAATAGACATTTGTGAAATATTAAACAAGGTAACAATTAGCATGTACCAGTAATTGATTTAAGAAGTTACAGTCCAATTTTCAGTTCTATGTAACTGGCCAGTATGTAACTGGCATTACTAGTAACGACCAATAAAAGCTAACTGTTTATTGTTATAAAAATGTATTGTCTACAAATAAATTTTATTTGAAGGTGAAAATCAGTGATATTGTTTGTACCGATGTCTTAAATATCTCTCTCAGCCAAAACAAACATCTCCTGTGGCCTGTATTATGAAGCATGCGTAGCGAACGTTGTACGTGATTACCAAGACGATGCAAAGCTTTCAGTACTGGACGTTTCAGTACATGGTAATTACATCCAACGTAGTCTACGCATGTTTCGTAAGATAGATCTGACTGATTCAACAAGTAGGTCCTAACATAATTACAGTGAATATAGATATAATATTGCGTGAGAAGTGGTCTTTCGAGGATTTGTTTGTGCTGTAAGACTAATTGTTACATATTGTTAAACAGTTATGTATTTCAATCGGCACAGTTCTCTGTTGCGCGCGTGCTGATCACTTTGATGAACACTTTACATTGACTCAGATGTGTATCTACCAATGCGCGCTTCTCGATTCTCTCTCGCCAGCGAAGGGAAAATATGTATTGGGTTTCTCATTCATATTATTACAAAAATGCCCTTTTTAGGATAAATAGAATCTCAAATTCGTGACCCCGATATCAAATTTATGAAACTCGGGTAGTAATATCAGAAGCTTGGAATAAATGAAAGTTACTATCCTCGTTTCATAAATTGGATATCTCCACGTCCCTCATTAGAGATTCTTTATCAGTCGCCATCGATGTGCTTTCATATTTCGTGAATGCTATACCACATGACTCGTTTTCAGGAATAAAGAAATATTCGTTTGTCCTAGTCTGTGCAATATAGTGATTATTGACTGTTTTTTTTAAAATTCATACTTAAAAGTAGTTTACGTATAAAATAAAGCATGTAGAAATATACCATCAGGTCATACCTATTAAATATCCGTACATATCGATTTCGGGTCTATTATTCGTCAGCTTGTCAATATTGCTTGACATGATATCCTATAACACTACATAAAAGGATAGCAATAAACGTTGAAAAGGGTGCGTTCCATTGACACAGACAGCCGGGTGAATTTTGATATCAGCTTCCTATCCCATTCAAACTCTTACAAGGCGAAGCCTTAGTTAGCAAATTCCACAGGTCACAGATTAAAGCAAAGCAAACTTTTGTGTTATCGGAAAGTGTCAATAATTAATTCATCTGGAAACTGTACACAGACATGCGGTCAATATTTCGGGCAAACCTCGCACGATATGGCAACCAACTCAAAGTTCTGCGTGGTGTGATGGCTCACTGAAGTATTACTGTATCTAGTCATTTCTGTAAATTTGCAGTGTATTAGGATACTGACGCTTCTTTCCTTATAAACAAACCGTTTTGTCTTATCTTGAATCGTATACACATGAACATTGAGAAGCGTGACATGGTTTACTAATCGTTTGTGATAAAAGGTTGATATAAACAGAACCATTGCGTGATAAAAATAACACCTTTGAGCTCACAAGGATAACAGAATAATGGTAGTCATCCAATCCAACAAGAAAAGAATCCCAAGAAAACAGTTAACTTTTTATTATGTTTCGGTCGATAAACCGTTACCAGATCATAATAACCTTAAGGTAGATTGTACATTTATTAAAAAAATGAATTTTAAAATGCTGACTTTTTAAAAATAAAGTGAAAATATGATCATTAGTTTCTTTCTTAGCCATGTCATATAAAATACTGTCTGTATACAAATGATCAATTTTATAAGGAAAATTTATATTGAATTAATATGTAGATTTATTTCTGGCATTCTGGGACCCAAGTGGACCATCCTCTCAAAATGCAACAGCGAATATTGTCTGCAACTGCTAGGTCCTATAATGTATAAACATGACTGTAGTCAATACCATACACTACCACCAAACCGACCAATTTGTGTTTTGTCAGGCTTGTCAATTTCAAATAGCGTGTTTATTTACACCTAATTATCGATTTGTTCAACGTTAATAGCGGTTACTTGTTGAGACCAACTCACTTCTTGTAAAATATAATTTAGTTCGTGATCAATAAACAACTTTTTTGATATGGGTTTAGTCTATAATCTTTAACTCAACTGATTTTAATGTATACTTGTCTAAATATATTATTACTGTATGTATAGCAAGATCGTCACTAAACATTAACATATTCACTCAATGGAATCGTGTAGTGCGAAGCTTATCATTTGACTAGGTCAACTTGTATATTGGTTCACATCGAAAAGCCTTCATTACTCACATCTTGGTTTAGTAATTTATGTACGCGTGGTCAAATACAAACCGCCCATACATCACCCAGTTCGGGTATTTCCTTCTTTACAACGATAGTTCTATCCCAAAGTTTACAAAATTATGATTAAATAAGGATGACAACTACATTTTAAACCACATAGGAAACGTGTACGTTTATGAATAAAGTAAAACAACACACACATACTATTATACAAATGATCTTCCATTTTTGCATTAAACGTCAGAATAAGTTGTTTTAAAGTCCAATTGTTTAAAAATATTTTATGTTATTTTGGCTGGCTTTAAAGTAATTGGGATATTACCAAGTGGAAATATATGTCGACAATTTCTGAAAGTGGTAGGCCTACCGAAAAAAAAGGGTGTGACAAGTTGAAGTAGTAAGTTCAAGACACCGTCGATCCCGACAGAACCATTTTTTAATGATAAACATACATGCGTAACTTTGGTGATCAGCCAATGAAGATAGCTGACCTATTCGGTTGGATATGTTTTTTCAGTCAAGAACTTCCGAAAGGGGATATTGCTGGGAGGCAAGTTATCTGCTAACGCTAGGGGAATTGAGCAGAAATATTTATCATATTGGTCAGCTATCTTCATTGGATCAGAGGTTTCTATGCCATCAAACAATATGGAGCTTAGCAAAGGAGATGTTTTAATTCTCAAAGTCAACTCGTTGATAGTTATCCAAGTTTCTTTTATGTTATTGCTGTATCTTTTAAATTTTTGTTCGAAATAACTACATCTGGTATGTTTCAAAATATGAATAAAGGTTGTTTCTGTATCGAGTTGTGTGGTATGGATATTTTTTTATTAATTAAGTGTTTTCTATAAAGCTGGTTCTTTTGGTGGATTGAGTTCAACGGGGTAGGAGTAATCCATGGCTTTTTAATAAGACTTTATTCTTAAGTGTTGATGAAATAATTGGGAAGCACTGATCGTAAATCGAAAGAAATCATTCGTTGTAAGTATCAAAAGAGGAGTACGCACAATTATTATACATTTTCCCAGTGAATTTGTTTTACTTTTTTTACAAAAAGTTCTTTAGTTGCAACATATTTTTCATTTAAATTGCATACGAATGACAAATTCGGTCCAAGACTGCTTTTATACAAAATAACTTTTGTATGTTCGAGATATTTTATTCGGTTCAAAACTACCGTTTGTGTTCAATTCCGGTCTAAATTGGCCTTGAAAATTTCATTATTGTGTTGAATATGAATAAAATATAAAATTCTTGTTAAAATGTTTGAAGCTATATCTGACAAGCCCAAGATTTATTCTGGGTTACCCGTTGGATTTACAGAACAGTATAGAAGGGTATTTGTTGTGAAGTTCAGTGCTCAGAAATAGGTTAACAAACATAGGTTATGTTCTTATAAGCCTAAATCCGTAAGGCACAAGGTTACCACTTATTAATCCCAGTTGTCGAGAACCTGCAGCGTTTTCTAGGTCATTAGCACCACCATTAGCGCTGAACTGAACCAGTTTTGTCATCTTGATACATCTATCAAAATCGAAAGCACATTTGTCGCTTATCGGTGACCAAGATATTATCCATTGTTCATTTTGATCGCATTTGTCATAATCTATACATGTACCAGTATTGAGAACACACCAAGAGCGAGAGAATACGAATGCAATCTATTCCAGTTCTCGTTTTCACCAGTAGTATAAAATAGTTCCTGTGACTTGGCTACAGCTCGTTTGCTAATTCTATCCTCTACAGAGTAGTAGTTCTTAAATTTGATTGCCTAACATTATATTTACATGTAAATTTTACATTATCAACATATAGAATGTGTTCATGTGAAAGCGGACAGTTGTAGGGAGCTTCCCAGTGCTGTAGGGCAATGTAAAGCTGATTTGTTTGCGATGCCTGTATTCCGTCTTGTGGATTGTCCTGACGTTGCCACTGGCATCGACATGTAATTTCGTTCACGCTTTGGTCGGGTACGGCGACATTATAATGAAATCAAGTACCGTGTTACACTCCAATCAGCCGGTAAGTCAGTCTTGAAAGGATACGTGTGCCATATGGGTAAATAAGGCGGCTAAAACCACACCTGAGCCGCACACTTCATAGCATTTATCAACTAAGAAACAAATTGATCAGTCTGTGTCAAAGAAATACAAATGTTATCCCGACGGTGGTGTGATTACGGCCACGATTGACCTAAGGCGATTTTACTGTTTGACCGTAAAACGAACTGGATGGAAGAAGTTGCGTCAACACACATTTCATTACTAACCAACTAAAGTAGTGTTAACCAATAGATAAGGACGTAGAAGGAGCTCCTCTAACTGTCAGCAGGACGACTCAATTTCTCAGTTTAATCAGCTTGTCACATATTCTGGGAAGTTTTCATCCAACAGACTCTAGCATGATTTGTAAAAATTGATACAGTCCGACATACGATATTTCCAAGCGAAAAGTAAAGCTTATCCATACCGATACTGCATGAACGGTATCTCCCCATCTATTTTTCAAATATGAGCAAAAAAAAAGAGATAGTCTAAGCATGCAATCTCAAAATTGCAGTTGAGCTAAATACGTTTTCTGCAGATATATTATTTAGATAATTGTGGGGCACACACATGACTATGACAACCCACAATAAGGAAAAGGCAATTCTGACCCCTCCAACTTTCAACATCGGCTGAAGGGGGAAAACATTAATATATTTATTCATACAGTTCCATAATAACTTAAATACGCCCACGCAACCAAAATCGATCGCAATACAAACTTTTATCGGAAAATACAATCGACTCAATTTTAAAACAGAAACATGTAGGCCTATAACTAAATCAATTTTCTTCAACAAGCGGCTAAAGAGTTTGGCTACAACTCCAAGAAACCACAACAAACACTTGTTGCTAAAAACATTTTTTTGAATTTTAGCCGTTTCAATCTTTGAAATTACTTAGTTATTCACATTTGTTGCACTGTTGCTGATTACCTCGCAACCATTATTCATATTGAATCAAAACTTAAACCTCGTCATAAACTTAGAATAAAATGATATTGACAACCCTTTATTTTTGTCTGTAATATTATTATCCCAGTTTATGTATCGATAGAAAGTCGTTTTGACTTCGCCCACAATAAAGATCAAAAGCACGCTCCAGCTGATAGTGTTATAGATTAAGTTTGTTTCTGCTTTTACATCATTACCCTGTTGTTTCTATAACTCGAGGTGAATCTCGGATGGGCTATCTAGTTAGCTGTTGGTTATTCTGCACATTACAAATATGATATTTCTCCAGTGCTAAAAAATCCCGCTAATTCCGTCGGAAGTTGAACATATTCCCTGTAGCCAGATTATAAAGGAGGAGTGAAAACACCGCAGCGTACATAGCGTAGACACGAAGGAATCCGATTGATGTATCCAATTGACGGTATAAAGCATCGATCACAAAATTAACATTGTATCAGATATCACTTTTTGGAAGTTCTGAAATGATCGATTGCACTTAACAATTATTTTTTTTTTGTCCACCCACATCCTCGTGATTAGAAATGTAGAAAATTCTATTTTAACAAGTTATCAGATTTCCTCTGAAAATAAAAACAAGTTAAATGAATCAAAACACAGAACCGTAAGAAGAAAAAATTCTATTAAATTCTATTTATTAAAAATACAAAGATAACAAAATTTCGCTCCTTGGAATCCCGATCCTTTTGTGTTGAAGAAAGACGTGTTTGACCATTTATCAATATTAATGTTATATAACAAAGTTTTATGTTTTCGTTTCCTGGTTTTAGACATGTAACGTTTCAGCTCATATGTGTTCTATTAGTTTATACCTAAAACAAGTTATACACACTAGTTTCAATAAACACATGCATATTATTACATTTATAGTATTTATCGTAAAACGAGTCCCTTGTAAATAAGAAGTGTCCCAGAATGTATAAGTTTGTTGAATAAGTGTTTCAGAAAAGCAGAATGTTTTATTAACGGTGAATAAAATATCTGTAATCTGCAGTTTTGATAAATGGTGTTCTAAATTTGAGGATAGCATTTCTAATCATGTTAGAGCCAATTTAGTAACTGACTTTGTATCTCACGTATGGAAGATCATCCATGCCATATTCTATCTGTCTAAATAGATCGTCTTTATGCACGATTCCAATATTGTGCACAGAGAGGTTAAAATAGACTTTTCAAAATGTATCATTAACACCATCGGTGGACTACATAGTTCTCACTATTTATCGGCAAACCAACAACAAGAAAACAGCGGCCTCATCTTAACTCCCAGTTGATTCATCCAAGCATAGTTAAGGAAATGACCGTGTTTGTGAATGCTTTAAATGCGTTTTTGTTGCGGTTTATAACGCCGTTGTGTCGCTGTCACGACGGCGTGACAATAGGTGAAGGAAACCGCCCTGTACGCCACTATCCACAAACAAGACTGGACGACTAGACATTAATGACAGAACATAAACCATTACATCACAAAAAGATCGGCTTGAGGAAGCTTTCTCTGGCCATTCGCGTTTTTTATGAGACTTACACAATTTGAATTGTTGCACAAATAAACGGAAAACAAAGCTTCTATTGCTTTTATGCCAATGAAATCTTTCTGGTATTTGCAGAAGAGGCGACAAACTCCACCGCATTGTAATTAGAGAAAGTGTTTAGCAAAGCAATAAAACAAACCAGCTCAATGTCAGCTGAAGGTCTTTTTTCTCTTTGTAATGCGCTGTGTCTGTTTTCGTAAGCTGACATAAAAACGCACTATGAACAGTTTAAATTGAGTTTGTCACATGGTATGGTCATGCTGAAGGAGTCGGTCATATAAATGAGTTGTCATAGAATATAAAGATAATATTATTCCTTTGACAATTTAAACATTATTTCATTCACATTTATCTTCAATTACACCAGTGTTAGTTTTAATTATGAAAGGGTACAACATTGTTAATCATAAATATCATACAATAATCACAATAAATTAGACAAGGAAAATGCTTGGGACAAACGTAGCTTTAAAATGACTACCACTGAGGAGTATAACACAATCCTGATGATGGTTTGATCAATTAACCGAAAGTCAAAATGAAGTCATTATGTAGCTTTACATCACAGGAAAACACGAAAACAGGAGCCTGTTTGTTTAGAGTAACCTCATTTCACTCATACATTGGAGTTTGCTTGTTTGTTTGTTTGTTTGATTGGGGTTTAACGTCGTACTCAAGGGTATTTCACTTATATGACGACTGAGTGTCCACTTCAAACTATTCCTTGCCCTAGTATGGTTGAAAACCGGGAGGAAACCTCGTAAAAAACACCCCCGCGATTGCTGGAGCCACATCTTGTGACTCACTCATACACCTGAGGGCCGACAGACGGACTCGATCCTGTGAACGGTAAATCGAAGCGGGTGTTAGAAAGCGCTCCCGCTAACCACTACGCCACGGCCGCGGGCCCCATTTGGTTTGGCATCGTGCTATTAAGGTTTCCGCTGATATGACGGCGGACCAGACTAAGTCATTCCATATGTTTTTTTCAATTAGGTATAGGTTAAATACATGAAGTAAAAACAGCTGGTTAACTCAGGCAACATTTACCGTCTATTGTGTAAAGATGTTCTGAAGTTTCGAAGTAACTGACGTTTCTGCATAAGTATCTTCTTTTCTTTCGGACTTTTTCCTAATTTAAGTCATAAAAAGTGTCTTTAAACATATAGAAATTATCCAAAAGCGGATATATGGGATTTCCTTTGACAGTCAACAGTTAAATGATTTTTCATAAACCTAATTCTGCACGGAACATATTTATTTTTTTTAAAAAGCAGCGTGTAAAAGCAAAGAGTAGAAAGAGAAATGACCCTAATTACCAGATCTATTCATGTTTTTTTTCACAACTAGCTAATACCGCGATTTCGACAAAACGTTTTTACTAACGTCACATATGAT
>JAVFBX010201751.1:0-12569 GCA_034783855.1 Mopalia kennerleyi | reverse complement strand
CCTCCTCCCACCATGACACTACAGTATGGGGCGATCCTTTCGAGGAAAGCCCCGATCCGAGAGGAGCACAATATAAATAGTCAGAAAAGTATTGAACGAGTGACGTCCGGTGGCTGTCTTTGCTCAAGTTATATATTCCACTGGATATGTCAAGAACTTTACCGTGTAATTGACATGTCCTTCGTTGATTTCTGGGAAAACAAATTATATCTAACGCTCTGCTAGTGACTGAAGTGAGCTTCCTGCTGCCCTGGTGGTCATGGGCGGCTTAAATGTGATATGTTTGTGAGGTCTTCGTAAGCGTCATGCGCGTATCCTGTATCAGGTATTGTTCTTTCTTTGTTTCTTGTCAAGGGCGTCTTGGTTTGTTTCCGTCATCCATTGGGTTGGTCACGCTGAGATATTTATAAAATAACGAGGCATATGGCTTTAAACCCAAGTCAAACAAATAGATAGCTCAGCGCCCGTATTCATAAAACTACTTTTTAAAGTTAAGCACCGTTTATACAAATTTAAATTAAATTGAAATGTGCAATAATTAAGTTCACATTGTATCAAATTTCACTGCTAGCCTTTCATATGAGATCGTAAAACGTTCAACAAAATGGTTTTCATGTACCTAAAATGAGGCTTGAAATTTGTAAAGCTTTTCTTAACTTACCTAAGTAATTTTATGAATACAGCCCCTGAGTTAACTCGAAGTATAATCCAAAACTTGACTCTAAGATTATGCCTTTTCTCCTTTGATTGTTTTATTGTGCGAGTGACTTCAGGTAGGCCGATCAAAATGTTTGTCGATTAGGACATTTTTGCCATTGTCTCCCCTTGCTCGTTAAAAGTACGGTAAAGCAGAGGGAGTCTCGAAATATTGATAAAAGAAAACATTTAAATATTTAAATATAATCATCTGTCTTCAGGGCGGTCGGTAACTTTGATTTCGACGTTGAACCTCAACCAAATGGACCGAAAACGACCGTAATGCTTTGGAGATATCCGTCATATAAGTATTCGCCCATTAGGGTGGCACTCCGTCATACGAGTGTTACAACCATATATACAGCGTAACCCCTAATCAAAGAAATTATTACAAAATATTTGTTTAATGTCCTGTTTATTAACACAGCGTGTAAAGATGGGACGTTTGGAAGGAACTGTACACAGAACTGTAATTGTCTGGAGACTACAGATATCTGTGATAAACCCACTGGTGGATGTGTGAGTGGTTGTGCTACTGGATACGCTGGGTTAGACTGCCAACAAGGTAAATATCACAGCTCATTCTAACAGCTTCTTTACAAATCATGAGGGAGTCACAAACTCACCCTAAACCTCTTTTAATCATCGGCACACAGGTTATTCGAGTCTCTAGTCTGAAAAAACGCGAAAATCATACTCAATGTATAATTCAACATCTCAAAATTTTACCCGTATCTGAAATAAACATATCTTATTTTAGTGTCATTTAGAAGCAGTAGCAGTAACATAACACAATTCTATGGATTTCAACTTCTAAATTTATTATCGGGCACCGTTTCAGTGCAGATACTAGCACCTTTCCCAAGCTTGAGAAAGGTGATATAGTATCTGCACTGAAACGTTACCCGATAATAAATATAGAAGTCGAAATCCATAGAATTATGCTATGTGAAATATACATAGTACAAATTCATGGGATAAAACAAGTTGTTCGCCGGCATTTAATCCAGCCAATTTATAAGAATTCTATTTTAAGCTATTAGTTTGAACTTAATTTTATTCAACGAGAAACACCTCGTGTCTCCTGAGAATAGCATTACATGCATACGGTATATTAATTAAATCACTTTTTATATTAGTGTTATTTCGTCCATAAACAAATCAACGAAACAAGAAATCCTATTGATAATCATTTTATGTGAGTGAATATTAGGGATACTAGTTTGACTAATATACGGAAGACATTAGAATCATTTATTATTTTTTACACAGAGCCAGGCCCTGTACAGGAGAGAAAAACAAATGGCACTTGCATTGCTTAAGTTCAACTTTGTTAGCCACAAATATGGCTCCCCGTTATGTGTTAAATGGAAATGAAGGCAGATAAAAATAAACAGGATTTGAACAGACGACTTTACAATTCTGAGAATAAGCCCCGCCTACTTCCGTTTGGAACGCAAACAAAACCATATATGGCAAACTGTTTACCATGTATGGTCAATTGGGTCAAGTTCAAAGCCAGGCAACTTCCGTTTTGAACAAAAACATGACCATATTTGGCAAACTGTAAACACGTGTATATGTGTTGCATCAGATCGACGGGTACCGTGAAGTTTGATCAAATATATAGACCTCTGCCGCAGCTACAATATACGTCATAAGGTAACACACCAAACGTAAAGCAAGACGTACGATAAATATGTCAAGAAAATATATTTATTTCTTTCAAATATATTAATACTCTCTTTTTTGCACACGTAAATATGTAAACCCAGAGTTTATATAAAGAGCATTACGTCATGGTAAGAGAGATCTCGTTACTTTCGTAAATTCAAAGAATGGAGGTCCTCTGTTGCCATGGTATTTAACCACACTGATGGAGACTTTGAGGCGATTTTTCTTGTCTCTTCCGACACTATGCCGAGTGTGATATAAATAACGCCACGGTGTGTTCTTTCTATTTCTCTTGCTTCAGATAGTTTTATATCCCTCACTTTTAATCATCTATAGCACGCAGTCGCAGGTCCACGTCTTGATTACATTCTCTAACTCATATTACGCGTGGTCATACTGGCTTCGCTGACAATTCCAATACGACATGCATGGCTATGCGAGTACTTACCTTGTTTTGACCAGTTTATGGACGTCACTCTTAAATTGTTCTGGGCCCATTGCATTTTATAACCGCCAAGTGCCCTCTAGCTTGTAAACGCAGATTGCAAATTTTGGATAAACACTCACCATAACGTTCTTCCTCGAGAGTCATGTTGCGAAGCATGTCGGAACATCCCTCGTCCATTTCCGTTCCACAACTTAACTCGGACGAGGAGCGGGTCATATTCGATGACCTTCATGGGAAATAACCCACATTGATTTACTTTCAGCATACGACTGAGTTATCCGTGTGTTTATTGTTTATGTATGACGGCCAGTCTTGTTTCAATATGATGACGTCATCGGAACTACATTATATTTAAATTACGCAAAGAGGACAACATTTGTACTATTTGCAGCAAGTCATACATAAAAAAGGAACACTGATAGATTTAAATGAGATTTTACGAGAAAACGGGCTATTTACTGTCGTTGTGTTTGGTACAAATCTGCGGAGTACTTATGTCCATTTCCACGCATGTGTACAACACATCCGGTGTTTACTATTTCATGTTTTCGTGTCTTACAATTGCTTCCATGTTTTGCAAATGTTGCAAGATTTTTTTTATTTCATAACGATTTTGATCATGGTTGTCTGAACTGTGCCTGAAAAAGAGTCGTCGGATTGCAATAATGACTTTGTGGATTCGTCTAAAAATTTGTATTTCTCTGCTAACAAGTCGGCTCCATGTTTTCAGTCAGATTCGAGAGAACTAGGGCAACAGAAATCTGCTTTAAAATCCCACACCATTTCAAACACGCTAGTTTGCTATTTTTTGCCACAATCAATCGCGCAACGTCGAGGCTTCTCATAGATTTCCTCAGTTCATGTAAAATAACCTCGTTCTTTGGTATATATGCTTATCAAATTGTCCTTATCCTAACAGAGTTCCAAGCTGAAGAACAGAAAGACGAGTCTTCTTCTAATGGCTGGATAGCGGCTCCCGTGATTATCGTCTTGGCTGTCGCGTGTGGAGCCTTTTTCATCTTCTGGTGAGTACTTACATTCAGTTCACCTTTATCCGCGGGCGGTTGCGGATAAGCTTCCTGTTGCCCTGGTGCTCTCTGAGCTAAAGGGCAACATGAAACCAATCGTATTGCTTTTTGTGAAAGACCTGTATTTGTCTTGCCTTGCCTTTGTTTAGGGTTACCGGCGTCCATGTTGGTTTCCTTCACCAATTGGGCTGGCAAGTCTTCACATGGGTGAAATATCCCCAATCAAACAAACAAATAGATCGATTTCATCAAATCTTTATTGTTGCAAAACGCTAGCCAGCTCCTCCTTCTATATACAAATAATGCAGAAAAGATCGTTATTATTTGAGGGCCTCTGTCGTCGTTCAGCATTAACATTTTCGACTACAGATCCTCATTCAAAGAACTGTTCATATATACGTTCGAGTTCCGTAATCGACCTTGGGGTATATAAGTCATTTAGACAAACTCCAGCAATCGCGGCGTGGTTTTAAAGAGATTTTCTTTCGCTTTTTACATAGAATTTAAGAAAGGCCTTGTAAGGAGTCGACAATCAGCCCTCATGTATTGCCTTAACTCCAATCAAACGGACAAATCAGTGATTATTATAGAAAGAAGTCAATCGGTTACTCTGTTCTTGATGTACAATAAAGATATAGATAAACGAGAACGCGTAGTTTAATCTTTGTTGTAAAAATGAACCTATTGAATCCTCTGAGCTTTGGGTATATATACAGCGGGAAAGATAAATCGTCTTATTCATCAATCGACTTCCCTATGCGAGTGAAATTATTGTTACCCGCAGAGCTGAGTGACAATAAGAAAGCCGACCAGTTTGTGATTTTTTTTTGGGGGGAGTTGACGATAGTAAAAAAAATATCGAAATTCCAATCATTACAAATAGGTAAATTTAAGTCTTAAAGATTCATTGACAATGTGTCCGTGATTAATTGGATTATCACAGCATAGCGGGCGCCCCACTGTGGATGTTTTTGCCGTATGATAAAGTTATGTTTCAATGGTGAATAAACCAAAATATTTATTACATGTCAATATCTTACCACTCAAAAGCACTATTGAAATAGGCTCAGCATAATGTGTTATATCAATTATACCCCGGAACTTGATGGTCTATATTTAATGCATATTTCATACGCTCCATGTTCTGACAGATTCTACATAAAAAGTTGCTTATTTCTTGAAAACTGTCAATTACAGAGATTTCAAATTTGTTGCATTTTTAAGAGGAAAGGGTGGTTATTAAATCAATATCTCATTTGTGTTTTTTTTTATTTCGGCCTCAATTGTTTTGTATGTTTTCTGAAACATATATTTTGTGTGCATGATGTTATAAGGTTCAACAGACAAAATTAACTACTAAAATCGTTCTAAGCAAAATTTCAACAAAATGATGCCTTTTTAGCAGTTCAAGGGCTATAAGTAAGTAATTTTTTAAGTGTTATATTATAGTTATATTGTTAAATATCAAAGTGATTAGTCAATTTACACCCAATTTCCATCTGTAAAACCCTGAGTATCTCGGCTTGTCAAAAATATATATACATACGTAATATTTGTGTTCCTCAAAATCAACTACATGGGTCTAGCAACAACATAATACTTTTATTTAGTACAATATGGCAGATAGGAACTTCCCATATAACACTTGTGTCAAACCCGCGTGGTAACACATTGTGAGAAATTTGATCACAAATAAGATGGGTTGTGCGCGTGACGTAAACCAGCCAATCAAACGTTGTGCTGGAACTTACTGTTCAAGCCGAACAGCTTTCCGAGTTTTCATTTGCAATATTTTAAATTCTTCAAAATTATAATTGATATTAATTACATTACATACTATTTATACTTGTTATCGAGTATTAAATTCAAAGTAAATTAAAGTGCATTTATGACCGGCATTTTACACATTACTCCTGTTAACCGATCAACACATGTATATAACTACGCAGTAAATTGTAATATATATGCCATGTGATTTGTTTTTTTAGTTTCTCAACAGAAAATCCGGCGCAAAATATATTATATGGGAACAAGAATCCCACACTTCTTGTTTTTGGGATCCAAACGTCACTCGAGAGAAAAACAAATCAGCCTCATCTGGTATTCGGCTGGTAGGGAAAATTTGTCCATCTCTCGAGTGAGAGGTTTCATCCCAGAATCAAGTTCTGTGACATTCTCTTGAGCCACACATTCCAATGTTTGTGTAGAAGGAACTGGATGTGTCTTAGGTTGAGTGTAGACAAATAATGTGCGTGGCCAGATCAACACAAAGTGAGCTTTAAGAGTGTGATGACGTTTGATGTATTGTAAATAATATAGTCACGTAAAACGCTAATGTAATATCTTTGCTTCTTGTGTTAAAACATGTTTTACGGTCCTTAATTAAATACTATTGATGGTAATAGTTTAACGTGGTTTTCCGTTTGTTCCTGGAATGATAGCTCAGGAACATTGTAAAATGGAAATTTCTGTTCTCTCAGCTTTTCTCTCGATGAGTCTACCCGTAGAGTATGTGACGTCATTAAATAGTAACGAACGACAACCCTTGCACATGCAATTGGGATATAGTGCATGTTAGCTTGCGTTCTATATAGTTTCCAATATTGGGACATGTATGAATGGATACTTATATTAATTTACGATTTAAGTACGTTGATTTTGTCTGTTGTCTGTAAGCGTTGACTTTGACAGTTGATCCACCAGATAGATGGCGGACAAAAACGTAATTTAAGCGGTATTGCCGAAACAATGTACTCGACACTTATTCTTAATTCCAGGTACAAAAGGGTCTATATTTCGAGAGAACCGCTAAAGGAAACTTTAAATTGTGAAGCAACTGGCGCAGAGCATAACACAGAAGACGGTAGGTTTACTGACTTTTAGGGTTGGCCAGTAGCTGGAAAGGGAGATAAATATGTCAATCATAACTGGCTATGTCATCTATGTCGTTAACTAACTATTCAATTTAATTGCATATGCATATCCTGCTATTGTTAGTCAATGGTATAAGTGACAATTTCAGTCACATGAGTACATATTTATCTCGCTTTTTGACCACAGACCAACCCCAGTAAATTCTATTGAGAGTTGTCAATGAATAAGTAACTATTTATCTCTCTTTTTGTCACTGGTCAATCCCATTCGTGAGTCACTGTCACTATGTGCTATGTCCGTGTGTCCGTTGTCACAGTTTAAAATAGATTATATTTTCAAACATCGAATTAAAACTGTATTTTAAAGTCCATTCTTAGGTTCTTTGACAACATGACTCCAAAGCAGAGTGTGGCACTAGGGCTTATCAAATAAAACACAAACCAAAACATTTGCCCATTTGTGACTCGAGCCAGAAACGATTCAAAGTGAATATTGCCCAAAATCTCAATGAAAGCATCGGGTGCGGGATGATTGTTTGAATCATTTTTAAAATAATTGAGTTCCGTTTTAAGCTACCAATTGACTCTTGCCATATCTCATGATGTATTATATAATTATTGTAATAACAAATTATTTTCATTTTCATATTTCTCAGGTCGGACTAACACCCAATGACCTATAATTCAACATGTACAGTATATAACATATACACCGTACACTCTATTCAATGTTTCTTCTTGTCTTTAAATCCCATAATACTCTACTCCATAATGTTACAATCAAGGGAAGTAACTCCAATGGGCAAAAGTATTGTAGTCTTGTAACCATTGAATCCTCTCATTGGATTCCGAGGACTATTTTGCATCAAAGGAAAAGCTATGTTGGAAATAACGGTACATTGGCATTCTTATGGTGTTATATGTATTTAGGACACCGTGTTCGCAGCATTTTGATTGGTTGAGCAAAACATTTTTTATAAACATGGCCAATCAGAACATGGAGAATTAAATCCCTTGGAGTCGTTCCCGCAATTCGCATCTTGACAATGGTCATTTAAGGTATATATTCTCGCCGTGCAATTTGTAGTTATGAATTCAGGGGATTCCCCTTTAAGGGTGTTTTTACTCGTCCCGAAAACAACACAGTCGTTCCCTCAACACTGGCCAAACCAGAGGAATCCACTGAAATTGTTATAATAAATTGCATCGCGAAAATGTGCCTTTAGTATTTACAAAAATTCCATACAGTGGATATGTTGCACGGTAAAATAGTAAAACAAGTATTTTGCTGAATATACAATACGGCTAACGTTTTGTTCTTTAGCTGAAGACAGAGTAACCGTTGAAGAAACGGTTTATGCCAACGTAGACACCACGCCTGGAAGTGGTCACTCCGTGGCAGTGGCAGATCTGTTGGGCTACGTTCAAGTCAACGAGGCTAATGGTTTATTGGAGTCACAGTTTGAGGTCAGTCCACAGTTTCCATTTTAGTTTTTCAGCAGGGCATGTCAATTTGGCTCTCTTGTACTGGACTTCCGGTTATCTCTTCAAACTCCGTGGCTATGTCTTGAATACCGATCGTTCACAGCCGTATTTTGTGTTGCTGCTGGGTACGGCTGTAGGAATCGAACTAAGAATAAGCATCTTTTTAACTTCCCGCTGAAGATTTAACTAGAACAAAATTAAGGGGGTACCGGAAGTGGAGCGGATAACTTGAAATATCGCAGACTACGTGACTCACAGGGCCTATATCCTAGACAAACAAACAAACTATACTTCGTACCACGTATGTACAGTTTTCTTGTAATAAAAAAATGATTATGCTATATATACGATAGGATACATCATTCGACATCCTCCTACGTACTAGTAATGTGTTTAACAAAATGAATTATGTCGTCTAGATATTAAATAATATATGGTATCATTAATGTAGGGAGGCAATTGGTATCTGCCAATACATTTCTTGCTGTTTTTCAATTATCCATTCATTATCCATTCATTTTCGTCATTCGTATTAACAGTCTTAATGTATTTTCGTATTTCCGATTCAGTCCTTGATGGTATCCGAAAAACTTCGACGGCGAGCAGTCACGTGACATTGGCGCCCGAATTGGGACAACTGAAGTTTTTCGGATACCATCAAAGACTGACTCGGACACAACATGTTTCAATAATGATTTATTATTTCCTCTCAAAACACAGGGATAGAGTCCCTGAATGAAAGTACAAAGATAGAGTTAGTCACACTATCAGTGGCTATAAGAGCTGACACGGTACTTCCACAATACCAGTATTTATACCGTAGGCCGAGTTCGATTGGTACTCACGTCCAGGAGTCGGTGCGCCAACGAAATTTGACGAAGTATGACGAACGATGACGTATGAACATAACTGCGCATGTGGAGCCGGGGTTCCTCTCGAACGCGTTTGGTAGCAAATACACCCTTGCTTCGTGTCCCTGTGCTTCGGATCAAGCACTGCGGTGTGTGCAAAAACCATATAATCAACTGAAAACTTGGCATTGCAAACTGTTCCGGACTCCTGAATGCTGGATTGAGATCAAGTGCACCCATATAATAATCGACATGGCAATTACTATCCAAAAAACTTCAGCATGAGACGATGGAAACAAAAATATAATCAAATTTCGCAGACTTACATTTTCTGAGCCGCCATCTTGTCTGGGGTTTAACCCTCGGTCGACCAAGGGTTGAGCCCGACTCTCGAAATAGGTCAAATTTGACGTCACAAGGATCGGAACCCTTGCGAAATGTGAAGTTCGATTGAAACTAGACTGTGTCGAGTCGACTCGAGGGTACCAATCGAACTCGGCCGTAGTGACATTGGCATACAAATACAACCATACAGACATCCAGAGAAACAAACGTTACGGTCCTTTGTGTCAGCAAACACGAAAATACATTAACACGAGGGATAAAAATGACTAGATACAGAATACATACAATCGCATTATCCTTACATATCCCTTCCCAAATTTTACCTGACATCCCTCATTTGCCAGCAATTACATTTAAGTACTTACCAACCTGAAATAAATTTACCAAAAAGTAATAAAGAAGAACAATTTTTATTAAATGTTTTGTGTTTTTAGGCGCTACCGATAGAACTGCTTTATGATACTAAAGCAGCCTATCTACCCGAAAACAGAGGGAAATGTCGCTACCGAGATCTTGTACCGTGTATGTAGGCCTATTTAGAGACACTTTTTTTAATACTGTTGTATTTGTCGATTCATTCAAGGTTATTTTGCTTATATGACAGCGGTGCACACTTTCACTCTATGAATCAACTTGGAAAGTCAATTTGAGCCCTTTTTTATTTTACTGTTGGATGCAGCTGAATGTGTGGAAGGGAGACTGGGTACCCATTTCACTGTCTGTCAATACTGGATAAAGAAAGTATGTGAGAGATACCCGGATGTTGAGTGAATTACGTTAAATATGGCGGATCACATGACGTGGTTTACGTGCTCTATTAAGCATTGACAGAACAATGATTTACAGCAGAGCACCACTTCACATTTTATGTGCTGTTCATACAAATTTTATATTTGGAATACACCATCTTTATATAAGTGAAATAGTCAGGAGCGTGGAGAACGCCCATAACACATTAAATGTATTAATGCTTTTAGGAGTGAACCTGTACCTCTTATATAAACGTTATACATGTACTTATAAAACATGAATGTAATTTTCAATTGCCTTTAATTCGACAGCATGCCTAATTTATTAATGGCCTAACTTTAGCCTATTTCGTATCCATTGTAAAAATTCAATGTAATACATTTAAATTTAACAATGTTTGATGAAGTATAATTGAATTTAAACCTATCAAACTTTATCTACAATTTATAGCATTATTAATAGTATTATGACAGATTTTCGGTTGTATTTTACTTATATTCTCTGTTTGTATGTCTGGGTTGTTTGACTTTCTTGTTTTCTCTTTTTTTCTCAGACAACTACAATCGAGTTATTTTGCAGGAGATTGAAAATCAGCCAGGTTCTGACTTCATCAACGCGTCTTACATTACGGTGAGTGTAAACATTATCCCGCCCTTTTTTACCCTATCGCATTATACAGTATCATTACACAAAAAAACACACGAGATTGTGCTCTGCTCTTAGCCATAGTTAAAGAAAAATTCATCTGAGTCAGAATTTATAAACGTGTAAAGTGGAGCAACATCAAATAGAACAATTGTTCGATTTAACAAGAATTAAATTTGCTAGTAAATTTGAAATAAGAATTGCATGGCTATCAGCGTTATGAAATCATAACATAGTCCCGGCGTATTTATCCAGCTGTAATTTGCCTGGTGACAACCTCACCATTTTCGGTTATTTCCGAGAATCGCTTGTCAAGACGGTCATGTATTACGACCAAGCGGGCTATATGCAATAACATGGAAGTTAGGCGGTGACGATTTTAATTAAATGGCTTTACCCATGTATTGGTTTTTGTCCATCCGCCAAATCTATCTGATTCTTTAGTCTCAAGCAGTTCCAATTAAACTAGTTAGATGATATATACTACTATTCCGTGTAAAAGACCGATTGTCCAATTGAAAAGCTGTCAGCGGCCGTGTGTTACAGCCCTGTACAGTTCTCAGATATGTGTTCTGAGTAAAATAGTATTAGTTGTCCCAATTTAACAGACCGCTAATGCTTTCTAGACGACACATTGTATTTTTCATACACCCATGTCATATGGATGAAATAAGGTTCAAATAAACCAAATGGTTGAATCTGTATGTTGGTATCGGAACGAGTCGATTTTCGGCACCTGGGAACATTGGTCTATTTGTGTTTGACTCCAAGCTTTATATGAATATATTGCAGTCACCAACTAATTATTTCCTTGCCATGTAAACATCGAAATGGTTTGATCCCTTCAATGTTAACGACAGCGTGATTTTACACTTCTTACACACTGTCCTTGGTCAGGTGGTTGCATGGTTCTAGCTAACTGGAATAACCTATCTGAGTACCTGTCCCTGAGAAACAACTGGACAATTTAATTTATTTCCTTTGGGATAACTGAGCGACGTCACTTTTCATATTTGAGTTAATGCGTTTTAACCAATAAATATTTATTTTAATTTTCAGGGTTCTCATGGTGACATTAGTTACATCGCGGCGCAAGGTAATGCCCTTTTGTTAATGTTTTCTTACCATGTTTTCTTACCGGATAATGTATTGTTACTACGTCATATGTATTTTGTAACATTTTGATTGTCACTATACATGTGCGAAATGCAACTGAACACAATGTGAGCATATGAAGCCGTTCAGTGATATATTTGTTAGTTGTCTTTCTCACAAGAATACTGGCAATACCAGTATGTTCAAATCCACTTTCACGAATAGCTTTGTTAAATGCATCACTTTCATTCGAGCCGTATCGAAATTATGATCTTATGGTCACGTGATTCTTTGTTCCCTTGTTGAATTGGTAACACAGGACACGCACAGGACGCCTAAAAAGACATCACAAACAGACCGGCTTCATTTTGCCCTTGAGCTCTGAGAGCACCACGGCAACAAGAAGCTCCCTCCCTATACACGTCACGGCCCGCGGTTGTTTATTAAAGGTTAGCGTGTGCGCTTCCAATCCGTTCTTGAACTGATTGAAGAATCTGCATGGTCGCCCCGACCAGTCCCCCTTCGACCGCCATAAATACCACAGCTGAAGATTTGAGGGATGCTGTTGTAGATAGGAACCAGCCATTCATCTTGGTTTTTGGTGACGTTTTACAGTCAACAAAAGTTGTTGTTTATTCAGACAAAACCCCACTGATCATAAAGGCATTACACATACTAA